>NQII01006985.1:29822-71653 GCA_002778355.1 Clitarchus hookeri | reverse complement strand
AGGATAGGGGGACCAGTCCTCACAACGTTTGACGTCAACAGTAGAGTAGGCCTCTCTGAGCGCCCGTTTTCCTTTGGCCCGTCTGAGGGTAGCAGGAGGAGCATCTGCTTGGCGGGTAAGCTGCTTAAGGGCGAAACTCACCCCTACCGCAGGACAGGCATGAAGTTGTTTGCCGTGGGGGAAGTTTTAACGGCTGCTTACTGGAACATTTCGTGAACTAGCATTCTTTTTTTACCTCAGCCACTCGTGCATTTATGCAAACCTTTCGATCAGATAGCACTTTGTAAGCAGGGGTGTAATTATTTTCGCGTGAATTCAAGACTGCTGTTTGTTGCGGTAAACCTTTGATTAATTATCGGTATGATATATGATATTTATTGAAAAGTTTAACGTAGTTACACACGTAAGTATCGGAGACTTTCGTGTAATATGTTTTAGATTTAAAAGTAACATAATTATTTTTCTTACAAAATTGACCAGTATCAAATCACATTTCCGAAGTAACGTCTGTATAACGGTGGGCTCGAAACGACTAGAGAATTGTCCCTTGTCCCATTCCTCAAAAATATTTTAGCCAACCCGGAGATTCGGCATCCCCACCACATAATCGAGAGGTCACCACAGAAAACCACAAAACTCTCGTGAATGTCTTCGAAGAAAGAACGGAACTTCGAGATATATCTTGTAATGAGTCTGCGACATAAACATGCTAGACTCGTAGTGATGTAGTTCACTGCTTTCATGAAATTACGACAGCTAATTCTTCCATTGGTTTGTCCGAGATCCACCAAAAATATCCTTGCCAAGGACATGAACTTTGCAGTCACACCACTCACAATACCTACGGAGGACCTTGTTTGCTGTACGGAATCAGAACTACTGCACTTTCCGGTGACTTCAGCTCACGAGATTTGAGTCCAGGCTGCAAGAACTCTACGGAAATACAAACAACCGCCATCCAACATAATCGTGAGGAGAAGAAATCACTGAAATAGGCACACAACAACAGAGAAATGAAGGTGTTTTAGGCCGAAAAAGGCAATACAACTGTTCTGATGAACTTACAAGAGTACCAGGACAAGATCTCCGAACTGCTGTCAGATCCGGCGTACTCTGCTGTAAGTCGGAAGCCCCTCAGAAAAGTCGAAGTCACTACTAAGAAACTCATTACTGAGTCGCCCGTCGAAGAAGANGTAGCTGCAATTGGTTCGCCAACCCACCTTCTTGCTATAGTCCATTCATGGTTACTTTCAACATTTCTGAAGCCCTGCTAAAGTTATACTTCCAGTATATTCCTCCGCCTCATGCAAACCAATCTTAACGGACTCTACAAAATTACACTAAAGGTACAGCGCCCCACATTCTTGAGCACTCAGTGTAATAATATTTTGTATTAGAACTATTTCTTACTAGGCATTACCAACACACCTCTTTTCTCCCTGTTTTTATTTATATTTAGTATAAATATAAAATTATATAATCTATGAATAACATATAAGTTAAAGTTCAATTCAATCAAAAATAAGGTATTTTTATTCGAACACAAGTATACAATGCCTGTAATACATGACTATATTAAGGTAACATCCGAGCACGTCATACATAGGACGATTTTTTTAAAGGTTTGTTTCAAAAGGTGTGTGAAGATACCGAGAATAGTCTTTAAGTACTTAACCAAGCTAATACTGGCAGCCGTACTCACCCCAGCATTTCACATACAGAACTTAGCACATTTTGTTGAAATATTCAAGAGAATATCTCTGCATCCTGGCGATGTTCTAGTGAGCTCTCTCTCTTCACTAAAGTATCAGTGCAAGAAGCTTTTCAGATCCTGCTTGGCCACCTTGGTGAAAACATCTTCAACAGATAACTCGCGAAGCTCACAGAACACTGCATCGTATCTAATTTATTTTCACAATAAGGGAAAGCATACAAGCAAAATGAAGGCCCAACCATGATCTCGCCTCTCTCGCCCTTATTAGCAAACATCTTCATGCCCAAATTTGAAGAAAGAGCTATTAACTCCAGTCCCTATAAATCATAACACTGGTTTCGGCATATGGATGATACTTACGTGATATGGAGCCATAGAGAAGAGTAATTCTACCAATCCTTAGATTACCTTAACACGATCCCCTTTAAAATCCCGTTTGCTATGGAAATGGAGAAAGATGGCCAACTTCCCTTTCTGGATGTCTCGGTACACAAGGGGTCATATTGTCTACCGGAAACCCACTCATACCTGCAGATACTTTGACTCTCATCATCCACCAGCATATAAGAGGACAGTCATTACCCCACTGGTACATAGGGCAAAAAACATCTATGAAGAACAGCACCTTGTCACAGATTTGAAACACCTTACCACTGCTCTCAAAGCCAATGGCTACTCTAGGACTAGGGAGATTCAGCAGAGTATGAAGAGCCGCTCCTGGAAGAAAGAAAAAGGACAGATTAAAAACGTGGCTGTATTGCCCTACATCAAAGGAAAACTGACCGACTAGCTCACCTACTCAGGAAACATAACATACACACTGTAACAAAACCCATCAACAAGATCAGTAGTATTCTAGGATCGGTAAAGTATAAAACACCAGCTGAAGAACAGGCAGGCGTCTACAAAGTTCTCTGTTAATGTGGAAAAGTTGAAGTTGGTCAGACTGGCAGAAAAATTACAACAAGATTCAAGGTACTCTTCTGGGCCTATAAATATGAAAACCAGCAATCAGCCATAGCAGAACACTCCATGTGCACCAGGCACAGCATTGAATTTGACAGTTTCACGCACAATAGCGAACATAGGAAATTACAGAAAAAGAACGATCAGAGAAATAATTGAAATATTAAAACACTTTTAACAACATGAACATGGAGGATGGTTACACATGAAATAAAACGCGGGCACCTATCTTCATGGAAGACTTAGTACCTAGTGGTCTGAAGAGACCGAGAATAGGTTTGCCAGGATGACCAACCAGCCAATCAGGAAAAAACTAGGCTCTGATTGGCCGAACTGCTCAGCATACCAGAGAACATCAGGCCATAGGCAACATTATGTAAGGCCTTGCTTCTGCGTCGTCAAAGAAGAAATATTCGACGAGGCTTAAGCCCAAAAGCAATGAGTGTAATGCGCTGAAATTTATATTTATTTAATTATTTTCGTTATGTCAACCATTTAGAATGGCGATAGTGGTGTGATACACTCATAACATAGGCCAGTATCACGGTTTACGATTCGGTTATCCACAGGAAAGTTCACTGAGCACTCAGCTTCGCTATGAATCCTTCCAGCGAAATGTGACTTTCCTGTGGAAGACGCACGCGATTGTGGACGCAGGGACCGAATGGGTAAACAGTTCAGAGCACTGTAGTATTGAAAATAAAAAAACAACGACTATACGCTTGGTAAGAACTCGGTCAAATTTCCGGCCTCGCTCACAGTCTTCGTATTTCGCGGGAAAACTGTTTTACGAGATGGTGGAGATTTGGGAGGGGGGCGGGGATACCGATCCACGTCGCTAACGAAATTGGGGAAAACCCTCAAAATTACCTAATTCCCGTAATTCCCCATCGGCGCGCCTTCGCCAACCCCTTCTGCTCGAAGCACCTCAAGTTTCGGAGGATCTTCAGGAATGTTTCGGGGGGTCTTAACATTTTTAATNACCTCAAGTTTCGGAGGAGCTTCAGGAATGTTTCGGGGGGTCTTAACATTTTTAATTAGGGGAATCGTAGTGTCGGAATGGTTTGGGAAGGGGGCAGGAGGAGGCACTCGCTAAAACTTGGAATCGCCCGTCGTCGTCGGCACAACTTGCGAGTTGCACCGCAGAGCATTCATTAGCGCTAGGTTCACTCGTTCGAACGCTCGTTACATATTCGCTCAGCGCGCACCTCGTGGCTTAATTACATCGCACAGCAACGTCGCCTGGTTGTGAAGTCCTCGCCCGTCATCACCACGGCCGGTTGGTTCTCGACTGCGGTAAACTTCTTAGTGCCTGCTTAGTTCCAGTTGATTGCTCTGTCAAGCGGAAGAGTTTTTAAACGGGCCTCTCTTCATGTACGATCTATTCGCGGTTTATATTCACACTTTTTCAATCTGACCTTTGAAGAATCACCCTATGTATTGGTTATTTCCTAAATACGCTGTCTGTCACAAGAGTTTCATACTCCTGTTAACATTCTTCCAAGACTTCGTTGCTAAGAGCCGCCCAAATCTCTCAACACAAAAGTGCCTTATTCGTGGTTCAATTGAAGTTTTACCTGCATTTTCTCTATAAACTATGGTATTTAATTTACAATCAATATAAACAAAACCAGTGAGAAATCAGGAGTGTTGGTTATGCCTGGTAAGAAATAGTTCTTACGCGAAATATTATTACACTGAGTGTGCATGAATACGGTGCGTAGTCCCTTCGGTGTAGTTTTCCAGACTTAGTTAAGCTTTATTTGAATGAGGATGATGAATATCCTGGAAAGATAACTTTAGCAGGGCTGTATAAAAGTTGGAAGTATCCGTAAATGGACTCTATAGGGACTGAAAAAAATTGTTCCTAATTTCATTAGTGTCAAGTTAGGTGTTAAACTCAACAATAGTATGTGAGAGAGTAGCGCTAGAAAAGGGCAAGAATAAATATTTTTAAATAATTGGCCAAATCAACATTTAAATCAAATTTAATGTATAAAAAACACTCATGACCTTCTTTATTACCGAAATTATTTAATATCTACTAAAATTACCATTTGCAAAACTCTGTAAACTTCAAACGCGTTTATTTATCTGGCTGCTGCTTTTACAGTGACATTTTTTTTTCTCATTTAACATTATTACACATCTGTGCANTTCTCATTTAACATTATTACACATCTGTGCATAATTGATTTGCGTGTTGATATCTGTTTACGAGAACCATACAGTAGATGTGAATAATTACACTTAAATTGTGAAATCAACATCAATTTTTTTAGAANACGATCTATTCGCGGTTTATATTCACACTTTTTCAATCTGACCTTTGAAGAATCACCCTATGTATTGGTTATTTCCAAAATACGCTGTCTGTCACAAGAGTTTCATACTCCTGTTAACATTCTTCCAAGACTTCGTTGCTAAGAGCCGCCCAAATCTCTCAACACAAAAGTGCCTTATTCGTGGTTCAATTGAAGTTTTACCTGCATTTTCTCTATAAACTATGGTATTTAATTTACTATCAATATAAACAAAACCAGTGAGAAATCAGGAGTGTTGGTTATGCCTGGTAAGAAATAGTTCTTACGCGAAATATTATTACACTGAGTGTGCATGAATACGGTGCGTAGTCCCTTCGGTGTAGTTTTCCAGACTTAGTTAAGGTTTATTTGAATGAGGATGACGAATATCCTGGAAACAGAACTTTAGCAGGGCTGTATAAAAGTTGGAAGTATCCGTAAATGGACTCTATAGGGACTGAAAAAAATTGTTCCTAATTTCATTAGTGTCAAGTTAGGTGTTAAACTCAACAATAGTATGTGAGAGAGTAGCGCTATAAAAGGGCAAGAATAAATATTTTTAAATAATTGGCCAAATCAACATTTAAATCAAAAGTAATGTAAAAAAACACTCCTGACCTTCTTTATTACCGAAATTATTTAATATCTACTAAAATTACCATTTGCAAAACTCTGTAAACTTCAAACGCGTTTATTTATCTGGCTGCTGCTTTTACAGTGACATTTTTTTTTCTCATTTAACATTATTACACATCTGTGCATAATTGATTTGCGTGTTGATTTCTGTTTACGAGAACCATACAGTAGATGTGAATAATTACACTTAAATTGTGAAATCAACATCAATTTTTTTAGAAGTCTTACTAGTTGCGCAATTAAATTATAGTCCTTACTAGTCTCGGGTTATAATAAGTTGTGGCTCGGACATTTTGCGATATAAGTTCGACACATGTTAATGTACTTCACTGTCCTTTATATAAATATTAACACTACTCAAAGTGAGCCCATTTTCTTTCTGCACAGTGAGAAGTATTTCATTCCTTTGAGCTGGTTATACGTGATTTATTCGCAACGTCTCCAGCTTTTCATGAGCTGAAAAGTCTTCCTGGACGCAGCAGCGAAGTCACAAGACAGTCCTTTGATACGAGGCTATGAAAACGGCCTCGTGTNCGAAAAGTCTTCCTGGACGCAGCAGCGAAGTCACAAGACAGTCCTTTGATACGAGGCTATGAAAACGGCCTCGTGTCTAATGGGAGGATTGGATGCTGCGAAAACGACCCTTTTTGGCTGGTCAACGATCCGACAGATAAGTTTTAGGTGCCGACTGGCGATCCAGTTTCCAACATACTGTTGGCGCACACGACTGGAGTAGAAGATTCACCTGACTCTTTCGCATCTATTTTCTTAAGTATTCTGCGTTCATATAATTTCAGGCCATGTTCCAATCGAAAGTTTAGTAATTCAGTAGTTGGAAATCGTAGTATGGTGCAACTGCAACTCTTTTAGAGTCACTTATTTACCGCAAAGGTTACATCAATCAAGGAAGTTTCAGTCTGCAAAACTCACACTGATATGGTAGGTAGTTCGACGAGACTAATAATGTGAATAAATAAATAGTTATTTCAAAAACTTCCCATTGATACAGAAAGTTTACATCCAATTTTACTATATTCCACAACGCGTCACTATGCTTCTTGTATCTCGTTATTTGTTTGTGTATAGCTATGTGAAGTCANATTTTACTATATTCCACAACGCGTCACTATGCTTCTTGTATCTCGTTATTTGTTTGTGTATAGCTATGTGAAGTCAAGACAAAAAAAATTGATATATGTATTGCATGAAACCATCTACGCAGTTTTCTATGCCTGTTTAGGTTGAAAAAAAAAATGGCGGTAATTTGAGATTTGGTAAATAAATATTTATTAGGTTTCCTTACATAATATAAACTAAATAGGAAAATACTACGCACATCATCATTTCAATTTACTAAATTGTGTCACGTGACCTTACAGTAAATTAAAGGTGCTAATACGAACATGGTCTCAGGTGGAAAAAAAACATCCAACGAAAAAAATTATCGGGTTTGGCTGAGTCGGAAACAATACCCTAGGATTTGTGTGAATACGTCTACATTAGCGGGTAATATTTTCTTTAGGATATAGGAATAAAAAAAAAAACTAAATGCATACTTACTGTTTATAGATTTAATCGACAGATCTTTCTTTTTGGCCCCAAAATCATCGCGCTAGCGCATCAAAGTTACGAGATGTACTCATCGGAAATTTCTCGCCCACGCCCAAAATGTTGCCAGTCGCCGCGGGCCCCCACCCTCGCCACGCGCATGCGCTGCGTCAAGTGAAGGTCAGGCTCGCATCATTGTCATATACCCGATCGAACGAGGGCACAGTCATTTCAACCGTGTTGTTAGTCGCGAAGTTACACTGTTAGAATTTACCAACCCTGCAAACGTTTCATCGCAATTTCCGTCATCGTACCCTGTGTTTCGGTCTGATTTTGAATAAGTATTCCACGTAAAACAAAACATTTTCTGAGTCTGTTCACAGTTAACTGAGCAATTTCAATAGTCTTGCTCAGGATCTACATATATGCTCTTCTTGTTGCCCTCGACAACATGTAATATTATCACTGCCATATGCCCGACCACTTTATTCATGCGCATTCTAAGTGACCCCGTGTAATGTCTGAGAATTTACATGTTATTAATATGCAAAGGCGTGCTGTTATCTGTATAAAACGAAGAAAAAACTTTACATCTTAGTAGCTATAAATTAGCTTATTGCACTCACAGTTTGCTGCCAAGTTAACTGGAAACCTGCGCGTTAGTGTATGCAGGCCATGGCAAAATAAGCACTTCTTAAGACCATTCACATTTACACTTTCAAGCGATTTCCATCTTTCCGCCACTTTATAAACATTGTTATGTGACTATAGCCCATTCACGGTTACTTCCAACTTTTCTGAAGCGCTGTTCAAGTTATAATTCAAGGTGTTCCTTTGCCTCATGCGAACAAACATTAAATAAATCTAGAAAATTATACCGAAGGGACAACGCACCACATTTGTGCGCACTCAGTGTAATAAGATTTTCCATAAGAATTTTTTCTTACTAGGCGTTACCAACACTCCTATTTGCAATCTGTTTTTATTAATATTAATTATAAACGAAGTATTGAAATTTAAGGACATAATATAAGTAAAACTTAAATTTAACCAAACATGAGATACTTTAACGTTAACAATAGTATAATACGCGTGAGAGACGTGGTATGTTTAGGAAACAACCAAACACGTCTTACATGAGATGACTGCTCATAGGTTTCATTCAAAAAGTGTGAAAGAAACGAGAATATACTAAAATAAACATAGTGTATAAATTTCACTGTTCTTATTATTTAACGTCTGAGGCTTAAATAAATATATATAAGTGATTAAAACACATTAGTAGGTCATTAAAAAGTGCTCGTTTTTCCACGAATAGCCTTTACTGTATGGTTTTGTGGTTATGTGAAGTTATTCTTTTTAACAGTTGATTTCAAAAGTCCTTACTTTACCGCAAACAGACTTTTCGTGCGCGCACACTTAAGTCTTCCACCTAGTTGGTGCTTGAAATGCGTTGAAGAGTGTTTTCCCATGAAACTATAAACCCGCGTCCATTGTGCTTACCTACGAAAGGAACGCACATACTTCAGACTCGGACTGTTGAGTACTCTCAAAATGTCACGCACGCTAGGAACACCTTTGCAGAGTACTCAAAAACGACTGAAAATGTCTTTCCAAAGCGCTGTATCTCAAAAGACANGTGCGTATGCAAATAACAGAGGTATGGAACCAATCAGAGCAACGCGATGCGGTCGGCAGCTAGATCGGTTACTGCTGTTACAGTGGCAGGTTATCAAGATTTAAAGTGAGTTTGAACGTGGTGTTATAGTCGGCGCACGAGAGATGGGACATAGCATCTCCGAGGTAGCGATAACATTTGGATGTTCGCGTACGACCATTTCACGAGTGTACTGTGAATATCGGGAATCCGGTCTTCGACATCGCTGCGGCCGGACAAAGATCGTGAACGAACGGGACAAACGACGACTGACGAGAATCATTAAACGTGACAGACGTGCAACCCTTTCTCAAATCGGCGCAGATTGGATTTGTGGACTGCCCTGCAGGATTCATGTCGTGAACTGCCTCCTGCATACCTTCAGCCATTAGTCGAGTCAATGCACGTCATCTCACGGCACTTCTGCGTGCTCAGGGGACCCTACACAATATTAGGCAGGTGTACCAGTTTTTTTGGCTCTTCAGTGTATAAGCAACAGATCCATACAAAACTACTCAAGAGCCCTGCACTGAAGCTTCCCACACATTTTCCACCAGTAAAATGAAAGGGTCGTCGCTGAAAGTGTTCGAGGTACACACAGTACGACTAAAACACTGCACACTTATCGTCGATGGCGCACTGGCTGCGTGTGGCTATGTAGCCCGTTATCTCTCCCGCGCTCCTCGGCCTCAAACGCGGAAGAGCTCGAGGTAGGCGGGAGCCTCAGCAAAGCCTGGGATTACACGAATCAGGGAAATGTTCGGGTCACTCGCAGCTGTGGTCTGCGGTGAACTGCCGAAAGACGGCGGTCACCGGGCCGTGCAAGCGAGGGACGGGAGCAGAAAGTCCTCGGGAGCCACAAGTGCCGGCGACGCGAGCGGCCACGTGCGACCGGACTCCCAGAGCCGAGNCGAGGGACAGGAGCAGAAAGTCCTCGGGAGCCACAAGTGCCGGCGACGCGAGCGGCCACGTGCGACCGGACTCCCAGAGCCGAGGAACTCTCACTGCGAACAATTCTTCCCCCTCGCATCCCTGGAGACGGCCTCCCTCATACACAGGCCTCCTGCGAGAATATACCTAGCGACCGGTTCATCACTCCTCTAGCCTGTCTATTCGAGTCATATTACATCTGACGATGGAAAAAGTTACTTCTTTCGTTTGACAGACATTTCACTTGTCACTTAAAACTCCCCGGTATGGCAAAATTTATTTATTCACATCATGTTATTTTATATACAAAAAAATATAATAATAAAATTGACTCTTTCAAAAACGAGGCTAAAAAAAAAATACCTTTTAAGTACGGGCTGGAAAATTAATGTTATTTTCCGACAAAACGCTGAAGTTTGCAGTCCTATGCTCAGTCGAGTAGGCGTCGTTTGTTTATAGGTTACTGCAACGCTGTGGGCCTATTTTCCTTTAGACTCGCTTGGACATGATTGACCCATTCTATTCTTGCGTGTTTCTTGCTGGTTCAAAGCAGCCCAGGACGTGTCAAACAAACTTCAATTCAATGACGAAAGCGATACAAGCCCTCGCGTGTTTCGTGTCTACCGTTTATTAGATTGCACCAAGCTAGACTCCTCGATCCTTAAGTCTTTCGACCATAGGTCGCGCGTGTATTGGCAGCCGTCGTACAAGTAGAACTCATTCTGGAGACCGCGGTGGCGCAGTGGCTAGAACGCCCGCCTCTCACTGCAAACTGGGCTCAATTACCGGTGGGGTAGCTCCCGGATTTTCTCACGTGGGAATCGTGCCGGATGATGCCTCCGGTCAACGGGTTTTCTCGGGGATCTTCCGTTTCGCTGGAGCTACTCGATATCCTTCACGTGATTGATCTTCGTTGGCCAATCAGGTGTTGCAAACTATCTTGATCGAGGCCGACCCAATAAATAAGAAATATTTTAATGAATAATCAATGTCGGTTTATAATGCGTCGCTCAGTCAATACGAGAACGGAGTTGTTTGTATGGAATGGATGACCGGGTCATATTCCCTATTCTCTGTTCTAGTATTACTTACAATAGGAAAAATCACTANGTTTGTATGGAATGGATGACCGGGTCATATTCCCTATTCTCTGTTCTAGTATTACTTACAATAGGAAAAATCACTAGTTTAGGTTTCGCTTACACAATTTTTTAAAGCGCTTTGACTTTATATGTATATATGATTGTATGGAGTAATTCAGATACGGTTTAACTTTTTACAGGTAAGTTTCAGACATCCAGTATTTCAGTAAAATATTTCTGATTTTTCCAGACAAATGGAAANGTTTGTATGGAATGGATGACCGGGTCATATTCCCTATTCTCTGTTCTAGTATTACTTACAATAGGAAAAATCACTAATTTAGGTTTCGCTTACACAATTTTTTCAAGCGCTTTGACTTTATATGTATATATGATTGTATGGAGTAATTCAGATACGGCTTAACTTTTTACAGGTAAGTTTCAGACATCCAGTATTTCAGTAAAATATTTCTGATTTTTCCAGACAAATGGAAAAATATCCCCATACACAGACAAGCGCTAATGGCGTAAAAATAGACATTCAGAATGTAGTTTTGTTTTACCATGTTCTGTTGCTGAAAATGCTGGAAGTTTCATTTCCGTTGTCTTAAATGAGAAAATAACTACTTTTGACGTAAATATTTTGTAACAACTTGACCTTCAATACTCAGTCTTTCGTCTTCAATTGATTGTAACATTACGATATACGGTAAATATTTGCGAAAATACTTGTTCCTGTAAATATTATATTTCAAAAGTGCGTGTTCTTTTAAGGGTTTACGGAGATACATAGTTGTTAATCTGTCATCTGTGTGAAACTTTTTCCACCATCTAAATTCGTCAACGATAATTCTGCCACTCTTGTAAAGTAACGTAATAATAAACACTCAGCCGATTACAAATGAATTGAAGACATATATTTTTATGGTATTTGCCTGAATTCTTATTTACCGAATCATAGTAGGAAAATCACACTCAGATGTCAGTAACTAGAGAAAAATCTGATGCCACTTAGAACACTGGAAACTTACTGGTTGTCAATTTTTCCCCACAATAAATCGTACAAATAAAAAGTTTCCTTATTTTAGTTGTAATGCTAATGGATTCTAACCAGGGCAAGAAGATATTTTCTCTTTTGCCATTATANCATGTTCTGTTGCTGAAAATGCTGGAAGTTTCATTTCCGTTGTCTTAAATGAGAAAATAACTACTTTTGACGTAAAGATTTTGTAACAACTTGACCTTCAATACTCAGTCTTTCGTCTTCAATTGATTGTAACATTACGATATACGGTAAATATTTGCGAAAATACTTGTTCCTGTAAATATTATATTTCAAAAGTGCGTGTTCTTTTAAGGGTTTACGGAGTTACATAGTTGTTAATCTGTCATCTGTGTGACACTTTTTCCACCATCTAAATTCGTCAACGATAATTCTGCCACTCTTGTAAAGTAACGTAATAATACACACTCAGCCGATTACAAATGAATTGAAGACATATATTTTTATGGTATTTGCCTGAATTCTTATTTACCGAATCATAGTAGGAAAATCACACTCAGATGTCAGTAACTAGAGAAAAATCTGATGCCACTTAGAACACTGGAAACTTACTACTTATCAATTTTTTCCCACAATAAATCGTACAAATAACAAGTTTCCTTATTTTAGTTGTAATGCTAATGGATTCTAACCAGGGCAAGAAGATATTTTCTCTTTTGCCATTATANCAAGTTTCCTTATTTTAGTTGTAATGCTAATGGATTCTAACCAGGGCAAGAAGATATTTTCTCTTTTGCCATTATATTAGTTTAGAAAATATAAAACAAAGGTAGACGCTAGTGTAAATAAAACTAAGTGTCGTCATGTAGCGTCAGACTGAACATAGTCTTTTGACAAAAACAGCACCAACTGAAAAATACGAAGTACAGGTATTGTGCGTTGACTATTTTACAGGCGTTGAACGGCTTAAGGATCCCGCATGCATGGCGCTTGCACTGCGGCGCAGAGAGTTTGATAACCAAATTTTTTATACGAAACTATGAAACGTGCCCCCAGTGTGTTAACCTACGAAAAGGCACCATACTCTTACAACTAAGCAATTGTACTTTAAAGATACTACGCATGTTGTAAATATAATTTTGGAGCCCTCCAATACAGTAAAAAACGGCTTTTTCACACTACTTTATCATAAAACATACTATCCAGACACGAGTAAAACTTTGATAGTAGCCTGTATTAACCTTTGTTACAGATTTTTCACCAAAAATAACAGGGTGACCGCTTGAAGTAGGTACACGCAGCACTACGAGAACACCGCACGCCAGTTCAGAGCCATGCGCGTAGCGGTGATGGCTCTCTTGTAGCGCATGCCAGAGTACCCCTTATACTTCCCGCGCTTCTCGGGCAAAAAAATAATAGAATAACGTTGCAGGCCAGCAGGACCCTTAAAAGCGTCTGCCCAAGCCATCAAAGAGAGCGCGGATCTCCAGTCAAATAGTTGTCATTTAAAAACGGTTAAATATTTTCAGTGGTGAGTGACATACACCAAACCTTAATCATTGCACTGTACATTTTTTTTTTTTTTTTACTTTTACAAGAAAAATTATTGGAAATCCGTTGCCAAGAAAATCCTTTGTAGAACTACAAACAGTTTTATTGTGAAATTTGGAAAACATATTATTTTAAATATTACAGATTATATGCTTGTAATTCAACTTACATCTTTCAGAAGCGGACATAATTTTTTTTTCTTCTAGAAAACAAATGTGATGAATTAATAACAGACAAAATTATTTCAAACCATAATTCACGAGAAAAATATTACATTTTTCACAATTCTGGCTTAAGCGCGGCGAAACGAATTGTTTGGCGACTTCAATATATGATCTCGAACGTTGTTCACACAAACGTACGGCAATGCAGGCAGACGCTTCCCAGTCTCGCTTAAAACGTTCCCAATTTTCTCACTAGCGACAAAATTGTTGGTTTCGCTCGAACGGTTCGCACACCGGATTCTCTTCGATATACCCGTTTGATTGTAACCAGTGAATTTGTTTTCCAATACGTTGTCACCGAAAAAAAACATGTTATCGGCACAGTTTCTGGCCTTTTAGTAAGCAAATATTGGAACCTTTGGCAATAACGCACACGCTTTTGCAAGTCTCGTTGCTTCAATTCTTTATTAATTTGTATCTGGTGGCAACCGAGAATAAACAGGCGATATCTTGCGGGTACATAAATTAATGTGTTTATATATGTATATATATACATATATATATATATATAGGCTTTGTCAAACTCTAACATATAAATAAAGTATTGAATGCAGGCTGCGGTAAAAATTCCATAAATTTAATATTGTGGTGACGAATCTTCCTTAAGGTGCCCGCCTACCTTTAGCTGTATTCCACGTTTGCGGCTGAGAAGCGTGGAAGTGATAAGGGTGACACTGACTCGCCCATAATGTACTCCGTCGCCGCTATGTGCAAGTATATGAAATTGCGTGCAGTGTTCTAGTGGAGAGGTGTGGGCCGCTCCTGATAATACCTCATGATAGGCGATGAAGATAAAGCGAGGTAAGTATGAAGCAAAGCCGGAATGTAAGGGCGCAGGAAACGGAATATCTCTCGGTAAACCTGCCGACCAGCGGCAAGTATTCTCGTCGTGCAACGTGTGCCTATGAAACTTCAAGTGGTGACCCAGTCATCGTACTCGTGGGAATTCTGTGGCAGAGCTCAACGCAGGCTCCTAGAGTATTTTTGCGTGTATATGACGCGTGTATTTAGAGATACAGAGATTTGAAAAAGAATGATTTTTAGCTACGTTGGAGGACTCTGAAGTGGAGTTTACAACATCCGCGATGTCTTTGAAAGTAACCTACTAATTGAAACACTTTGCAACGCCAGGTTATGCGAGACCCTTAAATCAAACTCAACAACACATCTTCTAGCCTCTGTGCATTTGATTATAGGCTGCTCAGGGTTCAGTGAGCATTTTCTAAGTCCCTCCCAGCAAGCATAGCGACAAAAAAAATTGTATTTGATTGTGACCTCATACGTTAACTTCCGAGAGTATATTAAAAATTCGTGAAAGGATACAAATAAACTGAAAGGTGCTTTTAAGCACGGCTTTGAAAATTGCCCACTTTACCGTGGAAATTTTGTGCCAGGGCGCAAGCACACTAGCGCTGCCGGGACGGGGCCCAGCATTTCGCGAACGAGTTGTGAAGGTACCGGAGGGGAGTTGGTGCGATGTTTACGAACTGAAAACTGCGGCGACGACGAGAAGAGGGCTTCGGCAGGTGGCGCGAACTCTTGACAGGGTGGAGGATGGGGGCGTGAAAGTTTCAAGTGCCGTCGCTGGGGTGATGAAAAAGGCGGCGATTGTGGATGGGTTAACGTGGGCTCGCCAGGGTTTAAGTGTTGTGGTAGGGTCATGGGTGGTCTTGGGATTTTGGTTTGGTGTCGATGGCAAGGGGGAAAGGAGGAGGGGGCAGGAGTCTCCACGCTTCATTACCGAGTTCCGGTCGTCTAGGGCGGGATAAACTGTGACCACTCGGCAGAGTCTAGCATCTCTTTACGTCGCCTGGCTTCGTTACTTCAGGCCTGCAGGATACAGCGATCCCTTCAACACGATAACCGTAGGCCGTTAGGGGAGAGACAGTGATCTTTTGCGGGGAATACTGTCTTATTTCTGGGTTACAATGTACAATGCAGATGTCTAAGGTTTTTTTTTCAGTTCTGGCTCTCGGGTATTACTTTATTCTCCATTTGATTCGGCCAACCAGAATTCTGACACTCTTAATACCAGACGTCTGTGGTTACTGATAGAGCTCCTAAGTAATTAATTAAAATATGTACAATTCCTAGATAAAATTTCTTACAACGGTAAAAAGTTGAATTTTTTTNGCTCCTAAGTAATTAATTAAAATATGTACAATTCCTAGATAAAATTTCTTACAACGGTAAAAAGTTGAATTTTTTTCTTGTTTTAATCGACACGTTAGAAAATTTTCTTTCATTCGTTGGTTGTCGTGTGTATGAATCTGCACATNTTTTTTTCTTGTTTTAATCGACACGTTAGAAAATTTTCTTTCATTCGTTGGTTGTCGTGTGTATGAATCTGCACATTCATTTCTCTGGGGCAATGAGAATTGTCTGTCTCTGCGACCGTGCCTTTTTACTTGGTCTGCAAGATGGCAAGCCGAATCAGAAATAAGTATCATCCAATCAAAAAAACCATCACGATATGTTTTGTGGCTGAAAAATTATTCGTGATTTTACACTCTCTCTTACTATCCCTTCATAAACGTGTAAAGTGTTCAAAGCGTTTTGTACAATGTACTGTTAATTGTATCCCGTATTTTTTCTTGTTCCTGCGTATGAACTATGATTTACACTGTAAAACCGCTCTCTTTGCTGGAACACATTATTTTTTTCCGCAAAGATAATATTGTTTAAATGTGAACCACTGCAAAGTAGGCTTGCCATAAAAACTTTTTGTTTGGTCTATATAGTAACAGATATGATAGCCTTGCATTGTTACAGTAGTTCAACAGATGTCTTAGAGGTAATGTCTGTTAAAATTTAATTANAACAGATATGATAGCCTTGCATTGTTACAGTAGTTCAACAGATGTCTTAGAGGTAATGTCTGTTAAAATTTAATTACCAAATTTTTCTCTTAAAAACAATCTTGGTTAGTAAATAAGAGAAAAGTAATGAATCTCCCAAAATTATATTCAACACAAAAAAAATTAAACCTCTTCGAGACTTGAAACCGCACCTGCAGTGTTGCTAGGCCAACACCAGTCACCATGCAACTAGTTTGTATTATTGTGTTTGGGCCGCTTTTAATATGTTGGGTAGTAACATGACACAGAATATGTCCGTGCTTGGGAAGAATTGAGGATAGTGATTTGGAGAGTCACTCCAATTCAGAATGACATTAAACGTCTGCAGGAGTAAGTACTTTACAGTTACTCACGGTAAAGTGAGCACTTTTTTTAAGGCCGTGCTTAAAAGTTCCTTCCAGCTTACCTGTGTCCTTTCGGTAATTTTAAAAATAAAACTGTATTGTGACAAAAAAAAATCAGATCTAAATAATAGTTAATATCAGAGACCACAATAAAATGTAATTTTTTGGTTATCAAACTTGCTGGTAGTGTCTTCAAAAGTGCTCACTTTACCGTGAATAACTGAAAACTAAACGTCACTTTAATATCGCCAAACTGCCACATTTGGTACGAAGTAATTTTTCTATACTGTAAACAAAAGCAGATCAGAGTATGTAGATTTTTCGGCTATGAAGAAAAGTATAATTGCCATAAATGAATAAAAGATTCGTTACCCGCAAACCTATGTTTCTACAACCTTATCTTTGAATTGACGAAATACTACGTCTCGGTAAAAAAAAACAGCCTCAAAGAAATTGTTGTTTTTGCAGTACGGAAAATTGGTATATAAATATAACATCTTTAAATTTTTAAGGCATCAGGACAAAATTTAGTATTGTTCTGTAATACGGCATGCAAGCAGAAGTCAATAAAAAAATTAAACCTTAAGAAAACGATAAGTGAGTACGGGAACCAGCACTACAGTCTGNAACAGATATGATAGCCTTGCATTGTTACAGTAGTTCAACAGATGTCTTAGAGGTAATGTCTGTTAAAATTTAATTAACAAATTTTTCTCTTAAAAACAATCTTGGTTAGTAAATAAGAGAAAAGTAACGAATCTCCCAAAATTATATTCAACACAAAAAAAATTAAACGTCTTCGAGACTCGAAACCGCACCTGCAGTGTTGCTAGGCCAACACCAGTCACCATGCAACCAGTTTGTCTTATTGTGTTTGGGCCGCTTTTAATATGTTGGGTAGTAACATGACACAGAACATGTCCCTGCTTGGGAAGAATTGAGGATAGTGATTTGGAGAGTCACTGCAATTCAGAATGGCATTAAACGTCCGCAGGAGTAAGTACTTTACAGTTACTCACGGTAAAGTGAACACTTTTTTAAGGCCGTGCTTAAAAGTTCCTTCCAGCTTACCTGTGTCCTTTCGGTAATTTTAAAAATAAAACTGTATTGTGACAAAAAAAAATCAGATCTAAATAATAGTTAATATCAGAGACCACAATAAAATGTAATTTTTTGGTTATCAAACTTGCTGGTAGTGTCTTCAAAAGTGCTCACTTTACCGTGAATAACTGAAAACTAAACGTCACTTTAATATCGCCAAACTGCCACATTTGGTACGAAGTAATTTTTCTATACTGTAAACAAAAGCAGATCAGAGTATGTAGATTTTTCGGCTATGAAGAAAAGTAAAATTTCCATAAATGAATAAAAGATTCGTTACCCGCAAACCTATGTTTCTACAACCTTATCTTTGAATTGACGAAATACTACGTCTCGGTAAAAAAAAACAGCCTCAAAGAAATTGTTCTTTTTGCAGTACGGAAAATTGGTATTATTTATATTGTAGAAATTTAAAAATTCCGTAGTCCTGTTTATTTAGTATTGTTCTGTAATACGGCATGCAAGCAGAAGTCAATAAAAAAATTAAACCTTAAGAAAACGATAAGTGAGTACGGGAACCAGCACTACAGTCTGTGGGGCAAAGCCGGCTGCTCAGCGGTGCATTAACCGATGGAAAAATAACTAAGACTCAAGAACACAGCAGACTGTGGATTCTAGCCTCCAAATAATTGAGAATGCTAAAAAAATGTTAGTCATGTAAATGGCGCTGTTGTTTACGTCAATAAAAAACACTCTAGTCAAAGAAACTGTGGCATCTATTGTTGTTCATTTTAACAACAGGTTCTTCAGATGATCTCATTAAGTGATGTTCGTATACGGGTTTCATGATCTCTTGTGACATAATAACAAAATATTTTCGGAGTATAAAGTTGTGAGCGCCTGCAACGTGTAGCGGGGTCGCGGTGGCTGAGCGGTTAGACTGCTCGCCTCCTACCAGGGCGAGCCGGGTTCAATCCCCGGCCGGGCCACTCCCGGATATTCGCAAGTGGGTATCATTCCAGACGGTGCCGCTGGTTGGCGGGTTTTTTTTCGTGGTTCTCCCGTTTCCCCCGCCCTTGCATTATAACGCCGCACTTCGTTTCAACTTCATCGGCTCTCAAGACCTTCGATGTTAAGGGCCACCCAAATCTCTCACCTCAACTCAACTCCAACGTGCGGCGACAGTGTAGCAGCCGCAGTGAGGTAGTGCGTGCGGCAAGACTTTGGGGCGCCTGTCTGGGTAATCCCGGCTGAAGAGTGTCGCTGCTTAAGGAGGAATCCCTCGTGGACGTGCGAGCTTTCGGGCNGCCTGTCTGGGTAATCCCGGCTGAAGAGTGTCGCTGCTTAAGGAGGAATCCCTCGTGGACGTGCGAGCTTTCGGGCCGGACCGAGGGGAGGGCGGGAGGTTCAAATGAACTGCCAGGACTTGCCGCTGGGGCCACCTCCTCCCCGAAGGATAAAAACGCAAGGGTCGCCACTACGACGGCTATATCCTGGTGACAACCGGGCGAACGGGTGTTCTACGCCAGTGTCCTTGATTTTCAACGAGCCGTATTCGTTGATAAGGCCCCAGGAGGTAGTACAAATTAAAAAATCTTATTGTGCTGAAGAAAGTTCTCCAAAAAATAAGATTTAAATGTAAAATTAATTCAAGCTGTGTAAAAAANACAATTAATTCAAGCTGTTTAAAAAATAACACAGACATCTATACAATGCAAATTACCAACAATAATTAGAATAATAAAACTTTAAAACTGATTCTTTAACATATAATAGCACCACCGAAATTAGAAATAGAAGTACTGTATAACAGCTATGTCTTCACCATAATTTAATCTTTCTACAAAGCAGGAAAATGTTAAAAGAGACCCTGGTTATTGGGTAATAAATTGGCAATTGCGTTTAAATATGTATTGTTTCTTTTCATNGAAAATGTTAAAAGAGACCCTGGTTATTGGGTAATAAATTGGCAATTGCGTTTAAATATGTATTGTTTCTTTTCATTGTTCCTTTGCGTGCCTGACTCATTTGAGAGATCATGGATTCCAAATCAGTCGGTTGCACTGAGAGTCATTGTCTACAAG
The DNA here is from genome assembly GCA_002778355.1 of Clitarchus hookeri. Taxonomy (NCBI): domain Eukaryota; kingdom Metazoa; phylum Arthropoda; class Insecta; order Phasmatodea; family Phasmatidae; genus Clitarchus; species Clitarchus hookeri. Next base: position 51,712 of record NQII01006985.1, on the reverse strand, counting down.
GGGGCTTTCCCCGCTTCAGGTGACTGCTTGTGTAGTTCATCAAAATGCACACTCTGCTTTCTATATTAAAATCTAGATTATTCTCCGTGCATTTAAAGAATTAAATATACATTATGGTAAGAGTGTAATTTATAGTTCGTTTACGCAGCAAGATGCCACACATGTTCGTTGCATTGCTTTGCAACTTAACACACGCCTATCGGCGAGCCTTTTCGTTTTGGGCCTCAGTCACACAAGTCGTCGGCTTCTCCAGCAAGGGGGAGGAGGGGTTGTGACGCCAGACAGGTCAGCTGTCAATCATTCCTGANCACAAGTCGTCGGCTTCTCCAGCAAGGGGGAGGAGGGGTTGTGACGCCAGACAGGTCAGCTGTCAATCATTCCTGACTGCCCGGCGACGGAACAGGGAGCGGGTCTGCCTGGGGGGTTGGGAAGTGTCGAAATGGATAAACCCCCTCAGAGCCGGGTCGTGCATGGTGCTCGCGTATAGTGCGAGATTCAACACGAACATTATACTCCATAGTTTGAGAAATATTTGTTAACAATAACGTAAAAGGCAAACACATTTGTATTGTTTACGACTTTCGACGGAGTTTTATACTGATACTTGTACAGTTCTGGACCAAAAACGTATTCATTGAAACGCCTGAAATTGTACATTTATACGTGATGGAAAGGGTAATTATGGACACGCGAATTGTAAAACATTTTATAGTAGCAGAAAACCTTCAATTTAAAGAAACAAGTAGACAAAAATATTAAAATAGTTATCGAAACGAGCTAGCGTTAGCTGTTGTCGACTCACATCAACATGTATACTATTCGTTTCTATACTTATTTTAGTAATTTGCATGCAAGTTTTTTTCTTGCATTGATGGTTTCCTGCGACTACAACAAAGCGATGTGATGGCGTATATCCATATTATAGTCTATTCGCAGTTTCTTCACACTTTTTCAAACAAACCTTTAAAAACCACCAAATGCACGATGTACTTGCTTGTTTCCTATGTCATGTATCAAGAGCATTTTATACTTGTTTAAACATTTAAAAAAATTATTTTTGGATAAATTGAACTTTCACTTGTATTTAATGTGTTAAATATAATATTTAATTTATAATTAATATCAATAAGGACAGGGAGAAAATATGTGTGTTGGTAACACGTAGTAGGAAATAGTTCTAATAAACAATATTATTACAGTGATTGCACTCGAATGCGGTGCCTCGTCCCTTTGGTATAATTTTCTATAGACGATTCACGGCAAAGTTANGTTACAGTGATTGCACTCGAATGCGGTGCCTCGTCCCTTTGGTATAATTTTCTATAGACGATTCACGGCAAAGTTAGCACTTTTGTTAGCCATATAATTTGTAATAATAGTCAATAAATATATTTTATTTTAGTTTTAGACGTGAATTGCGATTGCGCAGGAATATATTGACTGTGTTTATCACTTACATGAATTATTTATTTATAAACGTGGTTAAAAGATAACAAAAATTACCGAGAGGAAAAGTAACTAGGACCTCAAAAGTACTCACTTTACCGTGAACAGCCGATAGACTCGGTTAAGCTTTGGAGGAATATTCTGGAAGTAGAGCTATAGCAGGACTTCAGAAAAGTTGGAAGTTACCGCGAGTGAACTATAACAGTTCGTAGAAGTCACTCGTAAACCAATTTGAACTTCTGGCTTGTCGGGCAGGAAACGCTCAAATTATTTCGCCGCCAGCGGATGGTAAAAAGCGTGGAAAGTAGGGGGACGTGGGCAGCTGGAAGTTGGAGGAGCTGGTTTTCCGGTCGGGAAGTGCCTAATGACGGGTTTGAAAGCGTCGCGGTGTATAGGGCAGGTCCCGTCTGGGCGCCTCCACCCACTGGCCACGCCCCTTTCATTAGCGGTCGTCAGTGCGTGCAGGCAGGACGACGCTTGTGGTCTCGTCGTCCTGCTTGTGCAACTTGCGTACAAGCCCGTCATCATGAGTTTGGGCGAGTTTCCGCGACAGCAATTCACTCGAGAGGATTCACCACAGCTGCTGAAACCCACACTGCGAGCCCTTGTAAAACTTATACGGTGGCGTGCTTGATGTACTTCATGTAGTTGAATTGAGAGATTTGGGCGGCTCTTAACGATGTCCTGAGAGCCGACGAGGGTAGAATGAGATGAGGAGGGAGCAGCGCAGCAATGAAAGGGGCGGGGGAAATGGGAGATCCCCGAGAAAATCCACCGACCAGCGACATCGTCCGGTACGATTCCCACTTGCGAAAATCCGGGAGTGACCCGATCGGGGATTGAACCCGGTTCGTATAATCGCTCAGTCACCATGGCCCCCTTATTCATGTAGCAAAATTTAATGTAGGCTATGCACGATAAAGTGAACCCTTTTGAAATTCTTTCACCAAAATTACCATTGCCGTGGGTATCATTACTTAAAAAAAAAGCCGATCAAGTAAATGTGTAGAAGTATTAGAAAAATTTGTGTTTTAAAAATTTGTTAATTATTCCGTACAATACAGGAGGGTACCTTAACGTCACGATCTGAGTAGGAACAGCATTGACGAGTTTGATCTACTCCTGCAGCAAGGAATGCCAGAGAATGGCCAAGTACACAGGGGCTTTATTGCTGCGTGTATCCAAATCCCCACCCCCTTACGAAAAAAAAATAGAAACAATTTTACTAGCCAGCAGCAGGGGAGGATGTCATTCAATGACTGGACTCAAACTCGTCAAACGTCGGCTCAATCAATAAAGCACTTGCGAAATCAGGGCGTAGCCAATCTTACAATGGTAGACGTGCGGTCAATATGCCGCAGTCTCCAGGTTTGATTTCCATTAGATCCAAATGTGGATTTCCGCTCGTTGGAAACACGCTGTACGTTGCCGGTTGATTTTTCCGCGTTATATTCGTTTTTACCCTCCGATGAAACTCCTGGCGTTCTAATACCTCGTTGTTAGGCAGGATTTACAATAGCCCGTCGCGTCCGTCCGTCTCTAGGCCGAGCGATTTACAAACAAACTTCGTCCGTCCGTCGTAATTCCATTGCTACAAACTTATACAAAAAAATTGTTTCAAAAGTAGGATAAATTATCCAATATAAGTGAAAGTTATCGGTGGTATCGTGTGTGCATAAATAAACAAAATGCAAGTACATGCAAATAACGAAGTAGTAAAATAACTTTTTTTTAACAGCATAAACATAATTATATTACATTTGCTATTGCACAGAAGTAACTCGTGTTCCTGACGTGATTAACAACATTTCTTCATCTGAAATGTAACGTCATTGCAATTTACAGCTACACAAACGAACATATGTAAACAAAAAACAATGAAAACAAAACACTGCACATTCTACGCAGGCTTCTAATGAACTTGGAATGAACTGGTATTAAAAAAAAATAGTTTAGAAGGCTGCAATTCAGTCTGTCCGTCCGTCAAATGTTAAAGCTTGCCAAGGTTTTGACGGACCGGCGGATAGAATAAATGGACACCTCTGATTGGCTGTTGGTCACGTGATTGACGGACGGACGACGGACGGACGGACGCGACGGATCGTTTTATATCCTGCCTTAGAGCTGCCCAAATCTCTCAACTCATCTCCAATGAACATAATCCCCGCCCTGTATTACGTTTTCGTTTCATGTTACACTGCAGTTACCAGGGGAGGGGAGAACGGAGATTTTTGCCTAATGAAGTTTTGCCAAAAGTTAAGCGAAATGCAATTTGTAAAAACAGTTAAAAATTACATCTTGGTTGCCATTTGAAAGAACGATGGTAGGCAAGACGCTTATAGGCTTTACAATGTTAACTAACATATCAAAAGAGCAAATGGCTATTAGAAAGTGATAATGTCTGGAGAATACGGGAAGACTCCAGCCAAAATGAAGCCTCAGCGTCAGATGAAATTCGCGCAATTTCCGGGACTTTAACATCAATATAAATTTCCCTTTAAAACTTTTCATTTGATGGCGTATGATACCAAACGAATGTATTATTTTATAATTGTACCAAACATTGTTCAATTTGTACCCTTCGAATGAGAAGACATAATCGAACAAAAAAATTACGCTTTATTTTTTTAAATAAATAGATGTAAAATCTAAATTTTGTCTTATTAGCTTCCGTTTGACATATATGTAATAACCAAATAACAGTTAATGCACTTAAAAAAATGTAAAAAATATAGGAATTTTTTATATTTAACTTCTTTTTATGCATAAATTATCTTTCATTTGGCGATTACACATGCGTCACGTGGTAGCTCACAGCATTAGTTTACTTTGTAAATTTTTTTCATTCGTACAACTTAGTTAGTATTTGTTAATGTGGATACAGCTAAACAGGGACATTTTGGATTTGACGTCAGAGTATTAAAATAAATATAAAGTGTAAAAAAAAATTATTCGAGGAAAATTGCATTACATCTAACGCGTAGAAGTTACACAATGTTTGGCACAGAAATAAAATTATTAATTTCTTGGTATCCAACATTCTCAACTTTATTCGCGTGTCGAATTTAGGCCCCCATTGACGTTGCAAGCAGACGAAACGACCCAGGGGCCCTATTCTCTAACTTCGGCTTGCTCATTGTGATTGTAGTTANAGAGTATTAAAATAAATATAAAGTGTAAAAAAAAATTATTCGAGGAAAATTGCATTACATCTAACGCGTAGAAGTTACACAATGTTTGGCACAGAAATAAANTTTTTCATTCGTACAACTTAGTTAGTATTTGTTAATGTGGATACAGCTAAACAGGGACATTTTGGATTTGACGTCAAAGTATTAAAATAAATATAAAGTGTAAAAAAAAAATTATTCGAGGAAAATTGCATTACATCTAACGCGTAGAAGTTACACAATGTTTGGCACAGAAATAAANAAAAAAAAAATTATTCGAGGAAAATTGCATTACATCTAACGCGTAGAAGTTACACAATGTTTGGCACAGAAATAAAATTAGTAATTTCTTGGTATCCAACATTCTCAACTTTATTCGCGTGTCGAATTTAGGCCCCCATTGACGTTGCAAGCAGACGAAACGACCCAGGGGCCCTATTCTCTAACTTCGGCTTGCTCATTGTGATTGTAGTTATGATAAAGAGCGTCATAATGATGGTTACTCGTAATCGTCTTTATGATATATTCTGTGAGCCATATCTTTATTGATATCTTTGTGCAAAGATGTAAGCTTATGTTTGGCAACGCAGCGGACTGTGTTCTGAAGTCTACGTTCTGCTTGTTGAATTATATTTTTTTCCGTTGTTACGGGATGTCTTGTCACACATTTTGTTATTATAGTGAATATTCAACTATAAATTGAATTTATTTCTTATCACACTTTCGACTTACAATTCCAAAATAAATTTACTTCTCTCTATGGATACGAGATTTGAGATGGGCCTAGTTCATTTTGAACAACACGAGATAGCAGCACTTACCCGTGGGCGAAGCCGTCATTTCGTAGTTGTTAAAGCGAACTGCTGGAAAGTATCACTAGCCAATTATAAAATATACTCCTTAAATATAATCTGGGCATAGTTTATTTGAGCGGATATATAAGAGAGAAAAATATTTCTTAATTTTCGGGCATTTGAAAACATTTTTTATTTCTATGGAACGTGTTCACTAAACTTAACCTCAATACGTCGGCCATTTTATTTCCACTTTCGTTCATTAATACACCTTGTTGGCCTGTCTATATGTAAAGACAGTCACGAGACATTAGAAAGACCGTCATGGCGACATATCTAGTTACCATTTCGTCTCGCAAAGATAGTAAAGGGCGTTGGCCACGGAAAAATGTGTTATATTATATTTGAACAGTATATTGTTCAACTTGTAGGCATTATCTATGATAACCTTATCCTCAGATAAAATATTTTTAGACCGCATGGTTTTTGCAAATGACACGTCAAAATCAAAATTTTACAGTTTTTGTAATGTACAAGTAAAACAAACCGCACTATTGGTAGAAAACTTATAAAGGGCATCTGAAAGGTCTGGTATTAAATCATTTTAAGCTATGTTTAGCAAAAGTTATTTTCTAAAATTTTAGGGGCAAACCGAAAATAAAATATGAAATAATTTCCTGATTTTCAGCAATGTTTTTAAAATTGCAAAACCATTTCCTTGTACAATTTTATAGACGTATTGAAGTATCTCTTGGCATTTTCTTTCAGTGTCAATTATCTTGTTTCTGTACGTAAGATGGTTTTCATTATTTATACCTTTCTAAAACAGTAAAATTATGATTTTGTCATGTAATTTTGCAAAAACCATGCGATCTAAAAAATATTTTATCTGAGGAAAAGGTAGTCAAAGATAATGTCTACATGTTGAACAGTATGTCGTACAATTATAAAATAACATATTTTTCCGTGGCCGACGCCCTTGAGCGGCAAATGTCTACATAGTGACAGTAAAATGTCACAAAATGAGGCCCCAGGACTGCGTATGCCCTCGTCGGCGACGGTAGACGAACAAGGGTGCAGGAAAACTCCTTCAACCCCCGAAGACGTCACCGGCGACTCACCGCGCGCTCAACCCTTTGTTTCCCCGAACACGCCGCCTCACGCCAGGGGAAAACGCATAAATTCCGCGTGTGGGGAAAAAAAAATTCTTTCCACTCCTCCGGGCCGCCCGCGCTTTGCAAGAGCGCAGAAAAAAAAATTTCTCTTCGTCCGCAACTCCCTTATTTCTTCCCCTTAGCCCCTTACACTTCGTCACCTGTTTTGCATCCCCGCGGGAGGCTGGGTCCGACCTGTACGAGAGGGGTGCCAACCCCTTTTTATTAATATTACGCAGAAATATGAAAGGAAAATTCATTACTTTTAATATGACGTCACAAGCATTAAATTCTTTTCAAGCCACCGCGCTCTCCTCCTTTAAAAAAAAAAAGGCCCTCGCGAATGGTTTTTAGAAAGAAAAAAAAGAGATAGAGAAGGGAAGAGTTGTTTCCCACTGCGAGATAACGAAAAATGTATCTGCGAAAGTATGATGAGGGTGGCAAAAGGGAATGAGTGAAGAAGTGTGACGGGACTGGTTGTTTTGTTTCCCGAGAGAATATGGAAGGGGGAAAAGGGTTTGTAAGTCTCTCGCCGAGTACTTTTAGGCTTTCTCAGAGAGAGAGTTGTGAAAATGGAAGGGAGGGGATGTCGCAAAGATGCTGGTAAGGCGCCCCAAGGAATTGAGATTCATGAGGCGGAAACTGCAGTAAGTTGTCGCTTTGTCTGTGGGGATGACAACACGTGCGTTCTAGTTTCACGGCGACTTCAGTGTGGTCTGAGGAGGTGGGAGGTATAAATGAGAGCTATTTCCCTCCCTTGCGTGCAAGTAGGAGGTTTTACGATTGCTGGGAAGGAACTAATTAACGCTGTTTATCTTCGACATCTAAGTACACTCATTTACAGAAGCCAAAGACATTTTGTGAATCAATTTCACAATCTTTATATTCCAGCCATCACATTTCGTTCATTAGCTCCTGATTCTACAAAAAAAGAATTTCTGTTATGAATTCTTACATGATTCATTTCTTATTTTATTTGTGTACTTTTTGCTCACTGTTCGCTCCGGCGAGTCTAATGAACTGTGGTACAATTGCCAACGCAACAAAAAGATACAGAATCACGAAGTCTAATCTGATGCCAGACGAATTCATATTCTTCTAATTGTTAGAGGTAGGCCTATATCGTTATGATTTTCGTGCAAACACAATCGCATCATGACAGCTTCTTGATTTATTGTTTGGCTGATACATTTTGGACACCTTTTGGACGTTGCAAATAACGTCAAGGTTTGCTNTCCAGCCATCACATTTCGTTCATTAGCTCCTGATTCTACAAAAAAAGAATTTCTGTTATGAATTCTTACATGATTCCTTTCTTATTTTATTTGTGTACTTTTTGCTCACTGTTCGCTCCGGCGAGTCTAATGAACTGTGGTACAATTGCCAACGCAACAAAAATATACAGAATCACGAAGTCTAATCTGATGCCAGACGAATTCGTATTCTTCTAATTGTTAGAGGTAGGCCTATATCGTTATGATTTTCGTGCAAACACAATCGTATCATGTCAGCTTCTTGATTTATTGTTTGGCTGATACATTTTGGACACCTTTTGGACGTTGCAAATAACGTCAAGGTTTGCTNTCAGCTTCTTGATTTATTGTTTGGCTGATACATTTTGGACACCTTTTGGACGTTGCAAATAACGTCAAGGTTTGCTATACTATTGAAATTTATTTTCTGATATCCTGCTACAGTGAATATTAACAATCCGTTACGAAGTGAATTCTAAAAAATTTCCTTTCTGTGCTACCTACATAAAAAACATCTAAAATTATATTTGTACTATCTACTGTATATAATTACACTGACAGTGGTGGCTAAGCGGTTTCTCTGCTCGCCTCCCACAGCGTCAAACCGGGTTCAATTCCTGGCCGGATCAGCGGATTTTCGCAAGTGGGAACCGTGCCGGACCTACGGCAACTAGCCGCCCATAAGAGCCCCTTGAGGGCAAAGGGAGCAGCCCTCAGTCAGGCGCCGCTCCATACTAGCCTCAATCACCCTCATTTGCTCTCAAGACCTCGCCGTTAAGAGCGGCCCACGTCTCTTCACTCAGTATGTGGTTAAAAACGTAACACTTTTTTTTTTTAAATTTCCATTTTTTACCTGATAATAATTCATTTTTAACTGTTACAGACAATCTTTTAGAGCCCAGATTAATTTCTAATAGGTGTTATTTTAATTCTTTAATTTCCGTCTTCTCACTGCTGTTAGAAAATAACGACACAGAATACTGAATAAAANTAGGTGTTATTTTAATTCTTTAATTTCCGTCTTCTCACTGCTGTTAGAAAATAACGACACAGAATACTGAATAAAACAGAAGCAACAACAGCCATTAACGACAGTAAACCCTTATATTTGAACTCATTATAAAAAAGTAACATTTTTTAGTTTATTTTCAGCAAATAAATATTTTTTGTATTAATTTATTTCATAAGACATGTTAAGTTAGTAAAAAATAGCAATAGCANATTTTCAGCAAATAAATATTTTTTGTATTAATTTATTTCATAAGACATGTTAAGTTAGTAAAAAATAGCAATAGCACAAAACTCGCGTTTTTAAATTTATGCTTGCTAGTAAATGACGAAATAATGCTTATTTCACTTTATGAAACAAGGGTATTCAGGATGTTGACTAAAATGGTTAGGTTTCGATAAAGTCATGTTTGGCAATCACACCAACCTACCCTGGACAGCAGTTGGATAGCTACTTGAAAAAAGCAGCCATACTGCAGCGGGCCGGGATCCAAAAGGTAAACTACCGTCGGCATGAGAAACAGTACTAACTGGCAGTGTTGCAGCATCAGCAACGGGAAAAGAAGGCTTCTGGGGAATTTTCGTGCTATTTATTCGGGTAGATACAACTTACACTTCAAGTACATTCGCAATTTTTTCGGTTAAGTTGCAGTCAAATCAAAGTTTGGTAGGTACGTCAAAAAGGACACGAAGTCAGTGTCAAACCTTTAAGTAAACAAAAAAATAACTTCGTGTTACCTGGGGGGTTATTCTAAGTCTCTCCTTCCTACGGGGAAAAAATAGATTCTTTACAAATATCAGCTCCAGACCACTGCTCGGTATTGTGNTCTAAGTCTCTCCTTCCTACGGGGAAAAAATAGATTCTTTACAAATATCAGCTCCAGACCACTGCTCGGTATTGTGCGCTTGAAACGAAGGTCGAGTGACGTCACGAGTGGAGACGGAACGTGTCAACTGCTCGCAAGCAGTCGGCAGGCTAGAATTCCGTAGTTAAACCAATATGGCGGGTGTCGGTATTAAATGTGGCCGTGTATTTCAATGATACGGAAATAAATATTGTGTAGTTTAAAGTCAGTTCAGCACGTGTTTGTGTTGCATGGAGTTATAATTTTCCTACGCATACATTTACGATACGAATAAGCATGAAAATATTGGTTGTAACTGTTACAAACGTGCATCACACACGTCTGTCCTTAAATATTGTGCACAACACGATACAGACTATTTTACGTGTGGGATGCTTTTACAAGCACGCAAATGTACGAATACTCAATTGTAAATATTTATTCAATAAACTACTAATATCTTAACACGCCCGATCAGATAAACAGTTATTCGCTCCTTACACAGCATGTGCTTTATGGGCGAGTGGTTAAGTTTCGTGCTTCGTAACACAAATGTCTCAATTTTTGAGAGCAAAACTCCCCGCCACTTATTTTTTAATTTGTTTTAATATGTGAAATACAATTGTGTAATGATATATGGTAATATCATTTTTTAAAAGGGCAAACGTATTAGATGTGTACATATATTTTGGAATGTTTTTGTGCTGGCTCTGTTAATTTTAAAATTGAAGGATAAAATTTGACAGATATTCCTAATGTAAATTAACTTAAACGAATCGTGATTAACTTTAATATTGCGAATTCTTTCTGAAACAAAATGACAATTTATTACATTGATTCCAGAAAGAAGAGAATAGTGAATAATGAATTCAACGTAATTTAATAATTTTAAAACTAACTTTGAAGCCAAAATGTATAACAAATACATTTAAAATCTTCGTACCTAAATATGCTCCCTCTGTACAAAATAAATATTTTCTGCGCTGGAAGGTTATCGGGGTTTCTAAAAACCATAGGCTTTATATGTGGTAAAAAAGAGGGCTGNTTTTTTAATTTGTTTTAATATGTGAAATACAATTGTGTAATGATATATGGTAATATCATTTTTTAAAAGGGCAAACTTATTAGATGTGTACATATATTTTGGAATGTTTTTGTGCTGGCTCTGTTAATTTTAAAATTGAAGGATAAAATTTGACAGATATTCCTAATGTAAATTAACTTAAACGAATCGTGATTAACTTTAAATATTGCGAATACTTTCTGAAACAAAACGACAATTTATTACATTGATTCCAGAAAGAAGAGAAGAGTGAATAATGAATTCAACGTAATTTAATAATTTTAAAACTAACTTTGAAGCCAAAATGTTAAACAAATACATTTAAAATCTTCGTACCTAAATATGCTCCCTCTGTACAAAATATTTTCTGCGCTGGAAGGTTATCGGNTGACAATTTATTACATTGATTCCAGAAAGAAGAGAAGAGTGAATAATGAATTCAACGTAATTTAATAATTTTAAAACTAACTTTGAAGCCAAAATGTTAAACAAATACATTTAAAATCTTCGTACCTAAATATGCTCCCTCTGTACAAAATATTTTCTGCGCTGGAAGGTTATCGGGGTTTCTAAAAACCATAGGCTTTATATGTGGTAAAAAAGAGGGCTCGCTATTTAATTCACACCAAATTCAATACCTGTGGTGTATGATGTTAGCAGTACTGTTATAATTAATCAACCAATGAAAAACATTGTGTTAAGCTAGTGACTCAGTCAATGTTACTTATATTATAATTGTTAAAAATAATCTCCTTCCATGGCTCTATAGTTCACTTTGGTAGACACCAAGGTTAATAATATTAAAATAATTTATTTAAGATCTGTACATTTCTTTGTTATTCAGGACAGTTTTACGTGGAATCTACAACTAAAATCTGCTAACATTCCTTCACTTAGCCTTGGCGAAATATTTTCTTTTCCAAAAACACAAATAGTTTGCTAAACACCCGGGCCACATCCGTAACCCCTAAACATCAATATCTTATGAAAGAAAAAAATACAGTTCAACATAGCCACCAATCATTGTTTCTCACACTCCCCACAAAATCAAAGAAAACTGTACACTATTATTTTCTTATACATCATATACTATTTTTCACGAGATAAAAAATGTAGAGCTTACTATTCGTGCCTTTAAGTAATGTTTTTTTCCAACAGATTTGTGCAATTTTAAAACGAGTAATTCTAGTAATACTTTGTTGGTACGTTGTCGACTGTGCCAGATACACTAACGCTCGTTTAGCTTGGAGTGGGGAACATCAGTAAGCTGAAGATGCCTGGAAGTGCTAAACGACAAACAGCTCTGAATACCGACTTCAAGCAGACGATTACTTTCGTCTGCTTCGAGACAGTAGGTTCGAGAGGATGTCAGCAGTTACCGACGAAACTTGGAATAAGCTCCCTTGTCAGGGACAACACCAGCTAAATCCTGGAACAGCAGCCAATGAACAAATTGTTGAGGTTCGAGCATGCGAAGGGCTGTGGANACTAACACTCGTTTAGCTTGGAGTGGGGAACATCAGTAAGCTGAAGATGCCTGGAAGTGCTAAACGACAAACAGCTTTGAATACCGACTTCAAGCAGACGATTACTTTCGTCTGCTTCGAGACAGTAGGTTCGAGAGGATGTCGGCAGTTACCGACGAAACTTGGAATAAGCTCCTTTGTCAGCGACAACACCAGCTAAATCCTGGAACAGCAGCCAATGAACAAATTGTTGAGGTTCGAGCATGCGAAGGGCTGTGGAATCGAACCTATAATTCACTGAAACAGCTGTATTCCCCCGCCGCTATCAATAATCTGTGGAATACTACAGAGTCTTCTATATACCCAAGCGTTAGCTATTTTCTTCATTAAGTGCTGCCCTAGTGTAGAACCAGCGAGAACAGAAATGTTTCCTTTTTATTGCAGGTTTGATATTAACTCGAGTCTTCCAGGGTGTATAAAAAATTATATTGTCCAAGGTACGTGAAATATTGTGTTTTCGAAGTTAAACTAGTCCTTGGATTAATTCACATACATTTTGAAGTGCGGTCCGTATGAAAAAAACTTCCTTACTAGCAAGCCAGGCAACATATTCGACGCGCGTTCCAGCATGTTTACAAATGTTTACAACTACTACGGTCATCAAAACACACAATAATGTGTTTCAGGTAGCATGGAGGCGTGTCAAAGGTCGGGCCCCCGAGAGATCCCTGGCACCTTCGCTGTTGACCGTTATTTTTACGTCGAGTTAAAATAAGCACCACCCGCGGCGTCGTTCAAACGCGCGTCCTCAATGCTCGCTCTCAGTTATTTCCGCCCAGCGACCTGCTCTTTCCGTGAGAAAAACGACGATACTCTGGAGAGGGAGGGTGGTTGTTACGTTGGAGCAAGTATTGTTAGAGCCACAACTGCTGGATGGAGCGGCCGGTGAGGGGAGAGGTAGCTGCGTGCGCATCCTGCCACAGCCTTGATGCCGTGCTAAAAAAAAACACAGGTCTCCGTTTAATCAGTTACGCGTTGGCCGATGCGCGTCAAATGTTTTTGTAACAGCTTGTACAGAGCCGAGCCGTCAATAACATCAGCTGCGGTTGGCCCTTTATGGACCGGTCTGCATAAATACGCGACGACAGAACGGATCGGCAGCATATGCCCTGTCCGACGAACATCCGGTCTTCTGTCTTCGGATAGGGGCCGGGATGGCTGATCGGTTAGCCTGCTAGCCTCCCACCAAGGCGAACCGGGTTCAATCCCCGGCCGGGTCACTCCCGGATTTTTGCATGTGGGAATCGTGCCGGACGATGCTGCTGGTCGGCGGGTTTTCTCGGGGATTTCCCGCTTCCCTCGTCCTTTCATTCCAGCGCTGCTCAATTCTCACATCAATCACCATCATCGGTTTTCAATACCTCGCTTTTAAGAGCCGTCCAAATCTCTTCAATCACTCACTCAGTCTTCGGTAACAGCAGTACGGACACACCACCCGATTTTTTAAGCCAGCTGATAGCATGACCAGCCTTGCAATTTTGGCCCCGCTCCCTCCACCAGAGACGTGCCCAGACGTCTGCCTGGAACTGCAGTTCTCCCACAGGGTTATTACCTAGACGTCAAACCTCGACACTTCGCGCTAGATGCACGCCAGACGGAGAAATACCCGCCTCCAGTTCTGGAACGTGTGATGCCGGGGAGTCATACATCTCCCTAGAGGTTTCTATAAATCCACGTCAATCACCCGGCGATGCACAGATCGTGGAGATAGCGCGTGGGTGTGCGGGGATTCGGTCCGTAGGATTTCTCGCGGCACTCGCATTCTAGAACGCAAGGATTACGAGTAGGAGAGCGGAAATTTCGCGAGTTGCTTTGATGGTGTTGTATAGTATATTAGTGGTTTCTTCACACTTTTCGAATCAAACGTTTGAAAAATCAACCCATGTATGATGTTATAGGTTGTTTCCGAAAGANGATTACGAGTAGGAGAGCGGAAATTTCGCGAGTTGCTTTGATGGTGTTGTATAGTATATTAGTGGTTTCTTCACACTTTTCGAATCAAACGTTTGAAAAATCAACCCATGTATGATGTTATAGGTTGTTTCCGAAAGACGTGATGTATCACAAGCGTTTCATTGTTCTATTAAAATAAAAGTTTCTTATTTTTGGTTAAACTGGCCTCTTGTTTATATTTTGAATACAAATTTTATTAATTTATTTATAATCAATATGAATAAACATTATAAAGATAATACGTGTGTTGTTAATGTCTACTAAGAAACAGTTCTTGTNTGGTTTCTTCACACTTTTCGAATCAAACGTTTGAAAAATCAACCCATGTATGATGTTATAGGTTGTTTCCGAAAGATGTGACGTATCACAAGCGTTTCATTGTTCTATTAAAATAAAAGTTTCTTATTTTTGGTTAAACTGGCCTCTTGTTTATATTTTGTATACAAATTTTATTAATTAATTTATAATCAATATGAATAAACATTATAAAGATAATACGTGTGTTGTTAATGTCTACTAAGAAATAGTTCTTGTGCCAAATATAATTAAATCACGTGCGCAAGAATGTGGTGCATGTTCCCTTTCGTGTAATTTTCTAGACTTAATTAAGCTTTGTTTCCGCGAGGTGGAGGAATATCCTTAAGTAGAACTTTAGCTGTGCTTCAGGAAAGTTGGGAGTAACAGTTAATGGACTAAAGTACTGACGTTTTCGTACCTACAGACCACGTTCCAGGCGGGAGTCAGGTTTCGCGACTCGCTAAGTGCTATTCGTGGCGAAATGAATTATTCCACTTAACCAAGACAAAATAATAGTTATACCATATTCAGGGTTAACTGAGCATTTTCTGCATTAAAGGTTGAAAAATATCACTGCCTCTACCTGCATAAATTTTAACCAGCACACGGTATTGCGTGCACTTAGTATAAAGTTAAGAACGACGGAGAGAAAGTATTTCGGAGCCTTAACACTGAATTAAACTTCTTACGTAAGCATTTGTAAATACATTAATGTTTTTTTATGACTGGCTTTTAATAAAGTATAAGAAATAGCAAATTTGTAAAATATTAACTTTTCTAATATTTTTACAGTTTTACTTCTATGGTGCATGAATGAAGACATCATGCCATTTGGAATGTAAAATGCAATATTTGGAAAAAAATAGTGAATGAGCATACAAGAATGTATATAATGTAAGGCTTTCAAAAGTACTCAGTTTACTGTAAACAGCATATAGAAACGGGAAAATTTAGCTAAGACACGTAAAGATAATCCAGGCTCAACGCGTATATGAAAGAATGTTGCATTTCGATCAAAATTTGCGATACTTGTCCTGGTATATTCCGAGTAATAAACACACAAGCAATAAAAAGCATGAAAAATGGGGCTGAGATAGTTTCTCACCGTGAAAGAGCCGTTAAACAAATATATGAGGCTTGATTGTTTATATAATTGTGAAGTTAATCCTACATGACACCGAAACTACGGAAGATTATTATTCCTGTATACAAACGATGCAGTTATCCGACATCTCGTCCCCGCTCCACAGACGGAACTTCAGCAAGTTGCGTGTGTGTGTGAATTTGTAAAACTTGAAATATCAGTAAGAAGAAACACGTGACTGAGAAGTTAATGGACAACATTGGATAAATAATTGTTAATAATGAGAAGTTTAATCTTTAAAATAGGCCCTACAAAATATGTTAAGACTACTAAAGAATTTAGTATTAAATGTAAGTAGTAAAATTACGTTCCTTCTGGGCCAATGTATTTTAAAAGGGAGCCGTGTGGCTGTGGCTTATGGGTAATTATTTATTCACACACTCTTATTTGCAACACTTATTTTTATAGGAAGGTAGCAGTGTGTNGTAATTATTTATTCACACACTCTTATTTGCAACACTTATTTTTATAGGAAGGTAGCAGTGTGTTAATGATTACAAGTAAGAGTTATGAGGCATAAGACGTTCCCCGTGATGTGGGCTTATCGGTCACGCCAGGTTGTGGAAATTGCTTTGAAGGTTTGGTCTATTCGGTGTTTCTTCACACGTTTTGAATCGAAGTTTAAAAATATCACCCCGTGTATGATGTATTTCGTGGTTTCCAAAATATTTCATGCATTATTAGTATTTTACATTTGTGTAAACTCAAAACCACCTTATTTTTTTTGTTAAATTTTAACTGTTCCATACATTTTATCTATACCTTGTAATATTTCATTTATAACTAAAACGAATAAAAATAGCGAGAAAATATGTGCGTTGGTAATGCCTAGTAAGAAGTAGTTCTTCTGCAGAGGAAATTATTACACTGAGTGCGTATGAATGCGGTGCTTTGTCTCTTTGGCGTAATTTTTCTAGACACGGATAAGTTTTGTTTGCATGAAGCGGAGGACTATCTTGAAAGTAGAACTTCAGCAAGGCTACAGAAAATTAAGAAGAAACCATGACAGGGTTATATCCGGTTGGTAGGGTTTGTTATCTCGGAAGTCAAACTCCGGACGGTTATTTTACGAACGACGTGTCGCCGTTCTGTCGTCTCGTGTTGCCAGAGTTTGCGATATACATGACTATATGCAGTTCACAGTAAAGTGAGCATTCTTGAAACCTTAGTTACTATTTTTCTTTAAGCCACTTTTTATCGTGTAACCACCTTTTTAAATAAATATTGCCATGCTATTAATAAACACAGTGTATGTATTCCCCAGCACTCAGAAGTTTACGTCTAAGGCTAAAATAAAATATGTTTATTNCTATTAATAAACACAGTGTATGTATTCCCCAGCACTCAGAAGTTTACGTCTAAGGCTAAAATAAAATATGTTTATTGACTATTACTCCAAATGAAAGGGTTTTCAAAAGTGTTCACTTTACCGTGAATAGTCTGTTTTTGTGTAGGGATTCTTAGAGTTCCGAGTGTTCCAAGAATTAGGTCGGCGGCAGGGTAGACTTATAGCACCTACTGTTTTTTTTCTGGCAAAATATCTGGCCGGCAGTTATCTAGACATGCTTTGTGTATCCTGTGAGCGCATAAAAAATAGAAGGGAACAGTGCGACCAAGTTATGAACAACACCCTACAAGGCTTTATTTACACTGTGGTAGTTGCCAATAAACAATCGGTGTTGGCTCGTGCATATAGAGGATTTTGAATTCAAGAGAAACTCCGTTTTTAAGGTTTTCGCAGCGTTGCGGTGACTTGAATGCTTGCACTCTGTTGTTGAAGCAGTTGACATAGGCGGTTAACTTTTAGCTTGTTTCGAGGTATGAGTAAGAACCTACCGACTTCAAAAAAAGTGAATCCTAACATTTCACAGTGTGGCCCTGTACATGGGACGTTGCAGAGAAAGTGACTTTAATGAACTTCACTGTACACAGTGGGAATCCCTCACGCTGTTGAAGCCATGCATCGTAGTTTCAGAAACAGCTGCTCTCAGTTAACATGAAGCATGAAGCGCAAACATATTTTTATTTGTACCAATATATGGCAGAGCGTCAAACCAACAGCGGTACACTTCCGAACAAAACTATTTGTTTGTTGTAGCGCCTAAAACGAAATATTAATCAGGCACTGAAAGAGTTATGGCATACTAATACACCCTTTTGAGGAATTTTGTATTTTTCGTTATTGCCTGAGAGTGAGGATTTCGCATTTGGTTTTACTGATTTATAGGGTCGAGGCTTTTGGTTAGTACATCAATTGAGGTCGGTACTGTTTCATTTCTCTTGGTAACATCAACCCATGATTTTACTCGCAAAATAGGCCATAACCTAATCCCGTATTTCTTCTCTATAGTTACAAGGAATAAAATGACCAACCCAATGAATGTTTCACAATATAAAAAAAAAAATATGGAGAATTATTCATGATATTTTTTATCTTGGAAAGATATGTACTCATTAATTCTAAAGTATAGTCTGTGCGTATAAAACATTGATAAATTTAAATTGCACGTCATCAAAGCCCTTAAGACTCCCGCCTGCCTGGAGCTTTTTTCTGCGTTTGAGGTCGAGAAGCGTTTTAACTATAAGGACGACACTGCATCATCGTCACTAAGCGCAAGGCTCTTAACTGGCTTGCAGTGTTCTAGTCACACTGCGTGTACCTATGAGACTTTAAGCGGTGAACCTATTATTTATTGGTGACGAGTCTGTAGGAAGGTTTAGTACAGGCCCCTTGAGTAGTTTTGTTTGTATCTGATGCGTATATTTTGAGCTACAGCGCAGCATAAAAAGCTGTTTTTAGCAGTTTTGGAGTACTTCCAAATTGTTTTTGTTACATGTGTTATTTTATAATTACTCAACAGCCCTCGTCTGAAGTGCGTGTTCTTTTCTTAAATCAGCAATTTGGACGCACGTTTAATAGTTAGTTTAGTGGGAAAACGTGTATTTCAAAATAACACTGCAACTTAGTTGAAGCTCCAGGTAGGCGGGAGATGTCTGCGCTAGACCTCTGTGATTCAGGGCGAGGCGCGTCAAACCTAGACGGCGCCATTTGTCCGTTCCCACATCGATTTGAGCAGGACCCACGTCAGTCAGACTCGACACGCAGCACGCACAGGGGCAATCCAACTCCGCTGTATGCCACCCGCCTCCTGTTTGGGGAAGTCGCGGAGGGGTGGCAGAATGAACGGGAAGTCAGACACGCAGACGTATATTGGAGGGCGACAGCCGGGGATGGCAGCGACTAATGGCTAATGACAGATAATGCGGATAATGTCTGGGAGCCGCGGTGGGCGAGGGCTTGGCAATTATCGCGCCGAACGGATTCGTAGCAGGTATCTCGTGTACTATTATTATCCCTTCCTCCTTTCTCTTTTTAATATCGAGCCGAGTTGCGGGCAGGGGTGTTCGTGACTTCCGGACGTTAGCCGCGGCGATGTGGCGTCCACTGAGGGTGAGTCACGACGCCCCTTACTGGGGCTGTGGCAGCAGGCAGAAGGGCGGGGGATGGGGTGTCTACGACTTCCGAAGTGGCCCCTTCTCGTACGAGTGTCGCAACTTTCACCCACAGGCAAAGTTCGGATTCGGCCTTGCCGAGGGGGGTGGGGAAACTTGGCGAAGAGGGGTGAGGAATGACGCTAAGGGTGAGCGGGGAAAAAAGACGCAGCTAACATCCCTCTCCGTAGCGCCACTTCGCAGAACTTAAATTGAAGACGTTACATGCAACTAGGGAGACGAGTTGAAAATGTGTGGGGAAGGGGATGTGAGCAGGCAGAAGGGGAGAGTAAAGGGTAAAACTGGCTTCTAGACTCTACCGCCAATCCCCCAACCGCCTCTTGCCCCTACGCTTTCGGGGAGCCGAAGAAATTTCTTCAGAGGGGTAGCGCCCATGTCGTGAGCGCCGCCATAAAAACGAAACAACAAAGACTCGGAAGTAATAAAAAGGTACGTGCCCTGAGCTAACAAAAACCGTCTACCCACCCACCTCCCTCGGGCGACCCTTTTACAAATAGCTCTTGAGAACATCGCTTCGCATTAAAGTTCGCAAGTTAGCAGTAAAGTTCTCTGGCACTCCACCCTTCTGCCACAACATCCACCCTCACGTCTCTGGATGTCAGGGTGCCATGGGAGACGACTTAGGCGAAAACGGTCGCGATATGAAGCTACGAGCTGGCATGAGACCACGCTCGCTTTGATCCGACAAATCTCTCCCCTTCTCACACTCCGACCTCGTCCAGGGTTTCGATGTGGCTTATGACTTGAGCGAGAGAAATTGTGTTGTAGCGTTTCTCCATTTCTGAGCTATTTTCATTCATTTGTCAGTGCGCTGTTACGTATTTCATATCGAATTTTGTTTTCGTGGCATACCTTTTAGTTCACCATGAGTTAGGGTTGGACCCGTTCTTTCAGAAAACAGTCAAAGACAAAAGTTTCAGTCAACAGTTTAAATATTTTACATAATAAGTATTGTTTTTACGTTATGTTCCAGCAGTCTGTATGCATTCCAACAGTTTTTTTTTCTAGCTGCGTCAATATTCATATCAGAGCCAATGACAATGCGAAACGTAGCGAATAGCCAGCAAATAAATAAGATGTGTCCAGATCACTAATAAGAAAATAAAAGTAATACATACTCGTATATATATTATTTCAATATCTTTCGCTACTGGTGTACACAAAGTGTGCATGTTTTTAACTAAATAAATGTTTTGGCTGACTTGAATGGTTAGAAATCGCCACCAAATATCAAGAATCCTATATTTTATTGATGGTATATATCCAGAGGCACAGAAATTTTGCAGTTTCAAGGTCATGTTAGCTATGCACCACAACCTTCTGTATACTAGAAACTCTGATACTTTTGTAATGTCTGCTTTCTCGGTGAGTAGCTATTATTACCCCAGACAAGCTGACACGGAAAATTATCTGAATTTTTTTAATTCTCGCCATTGTCTGAGAGTCATTCAATAAACGCATAAAAAATCCTGAGAGAACTGCAAAGTATTAACTGAAATTTCTACTTTTTTTGATGTTCAGATTTTTTTGAAGTTGCTATATTTATTTGCCGCCACTCAAAAATAATAATAAAATGTCAGAAGTGAGTTGTTTTTATTCACTACTGCACAAAGAGTATAGACGGTTTACAGCAAACCGAGCACTTTTAAAAGCCCTGATCAAGATCTACTTATATGCACTTATTGAATTCTTCCACCACGCATAAAATCAACATTTCTGTGGCCCTGATCACTTTATTCATACGCCGGTCAAGTTAAACTGCGGAATTATTAGAAAAGTAATTATTTTTTTAATTCGATAATTCTTACACTTTCATGCGTTATAATAAAAACACAAAAAGCAAAATAAATAAATTTCAGTATTCACGAACGTTTAAATAACACTTAAATTCATCGTTAAGACATGAAACTACTTTCTGTTCGTCGTTACCAACTGTACTGGGCGCATGACAGCCAGTGTGCAGGGGCATTGATCTTTTTCATACGTTGATTTCAAAAGTGTTCAATTAACCGTGAACGGCCTTTAGTTGGTTCATTGTTGGTTCATGGCATGTTGGTTCATTTATTACCACTTAGCGCCGTCTGGTAAGCTTCCTCTAGTCCGGCACGCTATGTATGCTGTATAACCTTTACTTTTAGCTGGCTCTCAACAAACTGTACCCTAATCTCTGTCTATAGACATATAAGAGGATTAATGTGGTCCATAATTTTCATTCCAGGAAGCATGCAGAACTTACGTTGCCACTAGCGAAATTTATTTCTGATAGATCTGCAGTGCTCATTCAAGATCGTGACGCGTGGCGTTAATAAGAAGTATTAGAAGCGGCGGTGTCACTAACCCTACTTAACTGTAGACCCTACGAACCTTTCTGTACGCCACAGGTGGGGAGTAGCGTCAATCGTTACACTCGATTTAGAAACAACGAGGTTATTAAAGTGTGAGTTTGACACCTGCCAAAGCTGAGGTTTGGACGTAGGTGTTGTAATCTGTTCTGTGGCGTGAGGCGCCAACACTTAATACTAGTCCTCAGTGATCGGGCGTAGGAATGCTTCGACACTGTAGTTTAATGGTCCAATTCACTAATGAATGAATACAGGATAATTCATATTTCACAAATCGAGGTTTTATTGTTGCATGAACATGTGAATTGATACATGAGCCCTTGAGACAACTCCCTCCCTTTTCTACGTATGCTCCGTACAATTCGCGTCGTAAAAGGGGGGG
>NQII01006985.1:0-29785 GCA_002778355.1 Clitarchus hookeri | reverse complement strand
GTTTAATGGTCCAATTCACTAATGAATGAATACAGGATAATTCATATTTCACAAATCGAGGTTTTATTGTTGCATGAACATGTGAATTGATACATGAGCCCTTGAGACAACTCCCTCCCTTTTCTACGTATGCTCCGTACAATTCGCTATGGAAAGGGAGGGGGGTGGGGGATCTTCGTCGCACTTGTTGGATGATTCTAAAAGATCCTTTACACTGCGGGATAATTACTAAAGGTTCTTCACACTCGCTGGATGACTGTACTTACCTGGCTTGCTGTGCTGGTAGTTGTTCTTGCAGATGAGGTCCGGTGAGCTGGAACTGCTCTCGTCCTGTCACGGGCGCCTCGGTGACTCGTCACGACGTCCCTCCTTCTCGGGTCGACGCAGGACACTGCGTCTGATGGCGGCTGGCTGCCGTTCTCGTCTTCTGCGGAATCACTCCTCCCTCCCGGAATCTCGTCGGCCGACTGCCCGGGTTTTCTCTGATGCTTCCCACCGTACGTCCCGTTTGACGGCCTCCGACTGAGGTCGGCGTCTCGGTACATTTGGCGCACTCGTTTTCTCTCTGCGGTATGGTCCTGGTACAGGCCCTCTGTGATTGGTCAGTTGCACGCGGCTGGCTTCTTCTTGAGCGGACGCCCTCCGTTAGGGCTCGTCCCTCGCTCCCGTTCTCGATGTGGGGCAGTAACGGACTGTTGCTTGCCCCACCACGTCCCGTCTAAGGATCCACACAGGTGTGTGAAGATCCCCACCTGCCCTACGAGGCACAGGCTGCTCTGGACTATCCCACTAGCTCGACCTGGCACCTCTCGGTGAAGTTCGCCACTCGATCCCACCCTCCTCGGTGCGTTGCAACTGACTGGAAACTCACTGGCTTATGCGGCGACTGGCTGGTTAACTCGTGTCCCGATCTGGCTGACCCCTTAATGTCGTGACTGCCTATCTGCGCATCCCGGAGTGGCGGTACTGAACTCCCGTGTCACTTTCTGCTCGTTACTTCGACTGATTGACTCGTTAACGTTTCTCACTGACTGCTCGCGTCGTACTCCCGTCGTCCGGCTCCGAAAACCGGACGTCTCGCGGTAGGTCGTCCAACCAACTGACGACGTGTCTCACTGCTCCCGACTGACTGACTGACCGCGTTTCTTCGGGCTCCTCCGGTTTTGTAGGTCCTCATCGCCATATTGAACTGCCCCCGCCACTGCCGGTAGCCGCGGACCGCCGTGTTCCCCTGGGGAATCACCCGCGGGCGTGTACTCCAGCTCTCCGCGCTTGGGTCCAGCGTCTGCTGTTTTGTTTGAGTCGCCAAGTTTCTGCACTCAGTTCCGTCCGTGCGGAAATAATTGAAGGCGTCCCTAGTCCTCCGGCTTGGCTGCTATTATTTCCGCCCGCTATTCCAAAAGCTCTCAGGGTTTCATATTGTGGTCAACAGCCTGGGACAAATCGCAGCCTGGCGTGGTCATAAATACGTCTCGGCGTTCCTGCCTGCTCGCGGAGGCTGGAGTCTGTCCCTCTATTCCGGCTGGAGGTTTGTTGTTTGGTTCAGCGTTGTGGGAATACTTCAAGATCTCCCCCTGGCCGCTGCTGCACTCGTGTTCTTCCCGCTGTCACCTGATAACCGTGATACTATTCTCCCGCATGTCCGTCCCCAACCGTT
This sequence comes from Clitarchus hookeri, assembly GCA_002778355.1. NCBI lineage: Eukaryota > Metazoa > Arthropoda > Insecta > Phasmatodea > Phasmatidae > Clitarchus > Clitarchus hookeri. The sequence continues at coordinate 28,128 of NQII01006985.1, read as the reverse complement.
CTCCTTCGTCACGGCTGCCTAAATCCTGACTGACGTACTCCGCCTGTGAGCTTCGCTAGAGCTTGAGTACGGACGGATAACATATAGGGATGCGCAGGCGTCAAGTTCACTTTTCACAAGCAAATAAAAATAAATTTAGAAAATTAATTTGCAAACTTTTCTAGTCCCAGTTGATGCAATGCTCAAGCTGCAAGCTATGTTATTAATTACAGCCACCACTATTTACAACCTCATACGTATATTTTTCATTAATTTTTTAAAAATCAAGAACGTGTGTGCATGTGTGTCTCAGTGATTATCACACCGACGTCCCACCACGTTGATTAGGATTCCATAGCCTGCGGATGCGAGTGGGATAATAGGGTGTGGACGTTCCTAGCGGCCGGTTGTTTTATCAATGCGTTGCCTTTTCCTCCCGTCACTGCATTATATCGCCTATCTATCAACACATCGCATGCCATCCACTCTCTAGGCTGGCCGGCGACTATCGGCGTGTCTTTCAGAGCCAGCTTCGCTCTGCTTAAGTCCCCATCTCAACTCAACCATTTTGATCCTGTCTACAGACGAGAACGTTTTCGTATTTTATTTGTTTACTATCGTCCATTCACAACTACTTCCAACTTTTCTGAAGCCCTCCTAAAGTTCTACTTTCAGGATATACATCCGCCTCATGCTAACAAAGCTTANCTACTTCCAACTTTTCTGAAGCCCTCCTAAAGTTCTACTTTCAGGATATACATCCGCCTCATGCTAACAAAGCTTAAAAAAAGTGTAGAAAATTACACGAGAAGGAGAACATACTGTATTTGTGGGCACTCAGTTGAATAATATTTTTCATGAGAACAATTTTTACCAGGCATTATCAAAACACCTATTTTCTTCCTTCTTTTACTCATATTGCTTATGAATTAAACTTTATAATTTATAAATAGATAATAAGAAAAGTCCAGTTTAACAAAGAATAATATTATTCTTTTTAACAGAAGTATAAAACGCTTTTGTAAAATGACGTTTTTAGGAAACAACCAAATATGTCATACTCGGGGTGATTTTTCCAAGGTTTGATTCAGAAAGTGCGAAGATACTGCAAATAGACCATGTTTGTGGTTACTAGCAACTCTTCTGAAGCTATGCTAATGTTCTACAATTGGGTTGCTCATCACGTTACCTTCCACCACTTGCAAACAAAACGTAAACAGGTCCAAAAGAAAACACTAAAGAGAAACCAACGCACCGTAACTGTGCGCTGGACCGAGAATCAAAAATAAACATTTCTTTATTCCTAACAGTGAAATGTGTTTCGAGCATTGCATTCCTTCAATACAGAAAATTACGGCAGAAAGAACTTTAACATTTCAAATGGCTTAACAAACCCAAGTTTAATAATACTCTACATAAGAACAATTTCTTATGCATACCTCTTTTCTTTCTGTTTTTTTCTTTCATATTGACCATAAAACAAATATTATAATTTATTGACAAAATATAAGTTAAAATTACAAATAACCAAAAAAAAAAAAAAAGTGTACGTTAAAGTTAAAGGCTGTATAACAGGCTTGCTTGTGATGTATGGTTTAATACCGTAAAAATTTAGGTTGCTGTAGTAAGTAGCGTTCTTTAGTAAATAAAATTTTTTTCGATACATCTGAAATGTTTTTAAATTACAAAATTATTTTCTTGCCAATTTTTTATGTTAAAATAACTTAAAAATAAACTAACTTTTTCGTGATTGTGATGTTCTGGAAATAAACTAAAGAACATTCTTGCTCGCGGTACTAATTCAATACACACACTTTCTTGTCTCAGATACAAGTTTGTCACTTTATTATGTACAAGCTGTGCCCACGGCTCGGCTCGGGTGAACTACAGAATTATTGTTTAGGTTTGTTTTTAAATGAAGTTTAATTTTACTTACTGTTAATCTTCCATACTCTATACATATTAAAAAACTCAACTTCTTGGTGAATTAAATGGTAAAAAAAAACTTATTAGTATTTCTTTGTTATAGATAGATATATGCTACTACGGAGTTTTTTTATAGTTCTCTTCATTTAACACAGTTCTTCACCACATAACATTGTTCCATCTTTAACGGTTTAGACAGTGCATTGCAAGAGAGCGCTCTGGCGGCAAACTTTTTCCGACTTGATTCACTATTATCGTTTGTAAATTTTTTTAGATATTTTCTCGCGATAAATAGTAACCAATGTAACATTTCAGCCCTCCAACTATTTCTGTGCAAGAAACTATATCGATTTGTTGCTCGGTTGCGACGTTGCCTTGTTATTTCGTTTGTATACTTTTTCATTTTCCAATAGGAATTTACCTGAGGGAATGATATATTTTCTCGGTATAAAAAGTAACCAATGTCACTTCCCGGCCCTCCAACTATCACTGTACAAAAAATCACGTCGATCCGTTGCTCCATTGCGACGTGAAAGAAGGAAAAACAAACAAACACACTTTCACATTTATAATATTAGTTACGATTATACCATTCGAGGCTTCTCATTTGCTAAACATCGATACAGGGCAATAGCAATAAAATAAAATTATACCAATATGAAATTTTCTCGTTTATAAAACTACTTTTAGAGATGTACTTATAGATTTGCGCGATTGTATATTGGCGTATTAATTTATATGACAACTCGTATATATATTACTGTGTTGTGTTTGTGGAATGCTTGGCTCGGTGGTTTCCGTGCCGTTGGGAAACAGACAAATATGGCACAGCCTACTTGGGGCGATTTTTCAAAGGGTAATCCAGAATTTGTGAAGATACGCTCAACATACTATAAGAGTGAAATGAGGTGTATAATTTACAGCTCCCAGTACAAGACCTACCACACGTTTAAAAAATTTGCATCGTGGCCGACATCTCCAGTGCTCGTAAAAAAAGGGTTAATATTCACCGGAAACCTTTTTCAGAGGGCGCACAAAACCAACAGAGCAAAGCACCTTCAAGTTCCCCGCCGGAGAAAAATAACCTCTATTGGGTTTTTCCGACACACGGAACGGAGGTAGAAAAATTTACAGTAGTAAAATATTCTCAACGTCCCAACATGGAAGCAGAGAAACGGGAGACCTTCCCCATAAAAATTGATCCTTCCGCGAAAATAAAAGTGGGAAACTCCATAACTACAAGCCCCATGAATGTAAATTTTCGTTTAAAATGTATACCGAGGAAAAGGAAAAAAAATATTTTATGGCCCACAAGGGCAACCAAGCATCGGTGGACAGGTTTGGAATACGCTTGCAGTTGGTTATGAACGAATAAATTCCAGAAAATCTAACATGGGGACAGTGAAAGATGCAGTTATTGTAACTTTTTTTTTCCTTCAAAATTGCGAATGTTTAAACACTTTATGCGAGGAATTCCCAGACGTCACAATAAACGGTGCTGAAATGTGGTTTGAATTCGATCATAATTTCTAACAGAGTCAGTGAAATGGATAGTATAAAAATCGTATATCAGGTACAATTATTTTCCCATATTGTAAGCTTTACGAAAACCAGACACAAAGACCGAAACGGGAATTATTTCTAGGCAAATGTCTTTACCACCCGGTGTATTTAAGCCAATACACATTTCAACACATTACGGGCTAGCGCTTATTGTCTAATCTACATTATTAGGCGCCATAGCCGACTTGATGAGAATTAGAGGCATTCATATATGAAGTAGTCGAATCGTGAATGGCTACGGGCAAAAATTAAAACGGCATACACAATTAAAAGCTAATAGCAAATTTGGAACTTATTATACTTGCTCGCTGTCATTTATGCTAAAGATTTTATTTCTTATAAAACGATATATAATAAGCTCTTTAAAAGTCTGCTTGGAAACGAATTTTTCATAATACTCTAAATTCCTTACATTATTCTACCTACTTCTTAATAAATTTTTTTTTCAAAGTGTGGTTTTTTTTTTGCAACGAAACACAAAAATTGTATTGTTAAGAGCGTAAAAACTCTTACTGTTTTATCCAAATGAGGTAAGAGTTTAGCATACGAACGCATCCGATACAGGCAATAATACATGAGCAGATATAAAAATACGGTCTTGAAAACTGTAACGTACGCTTCTATTTTCGCAAAATGTAAATCTACAGGTTTTATGACATACGTAAAGCTGCAGGTTTCATTAAAAGTAAGTTTCAGGTGAATAAATTTAGACAGTTCTTAGCCTATTATTTAAATAATATCAGTTGTTTTAATCTTAAGTGTTTATTAATTTTGATCTACATATTTTTTTTCCTTTTGCAGACCATAAAATATATAAAAACCGAACCATTTTTTAAGGTATCATACACTGAAGAGCCAAAAAAATTGTACACCTGCCTAATATCGCGTAGGGCGCCCCCGAGCACGCAGAAGTGCCGCAAGACGACGTGGCATGGACTCGACTAATGTCTGAAGGTATGCAGGAGGCAATTCACTCCATGAATCCTGCAGGGCAGTCCACAAATCAACCTGCGCCAATTTGAGAAAGGGTTGCACGTCTGTCACGTTTAATGATTCTCGTCAGTCGTCATTTGTCCCGTTATTTCACGATATTTTTCTGGCCGCAGCGACGTCGAAAATGTTATGTTTTACCGGATTCCCGATATTTACGGTACACTCGTGAAATGGTCGTACGCGAATAANCGATATTTACGGTACACTCGTGAAATGGTCGTACGCGAATAAATCCAAATGTTATCGCTACCTTGGAGATGCTATGTCCCATCTCTCGTGCGCCGACTTTAACACCACGTTCAAACTCACTTAATTCTTGATAACCTACCATTGTAGCAACAGTAAGCGATCTAGCTGCCGAACGCATCCCGTTACTCCGATTGGTTCTATACCTCTGTTATTTGCATACGCACGCCGATACCATTTTTTTTGGCTCTTCAGTGTATATAAAACTACAGATTATATAAGTGCACAGAGGAAATGGCGTGGTGGTTCATTTGAAGGACCCATACTCTGACTTTCTGCGCAAGGTTCTGATATTGAGCCCTGTGTACGATTAGCAACTGCGCTCTACGATAGGTTCTCTATTGATTGGGCTGCAGGATGGTTTAAGCGGGCTGCAGGATGGTTTAAGCGGGCTGCACAAGGGCCGATCCAATCAGATACAACCGGTCCGAACCAATCAGCTAACCGTAGGGGGCGACTCTACAGACGACCCGATCCAGCTGCCCGAGATGTCAGTACAAACACGACTGACATGGATCATACGTTGTCCAAAATGTCCTCTTCGGATTGAGAATCCATCCGAAATCATCAATCAGCAAATTAAGTAAATTATCAATCAATAAGACGTATTTATTTGATACTAGCTGCTCCCGCGGCTCCGCTTGCGTGGACTACAAAATTATTGTTTAGGTTTTTTTTTTAAAAATAAATAATTGAAATCAAAATTCGCAGCGGACTCGCAATAAATACACGTACATACTCGAACGGGATTAGTTTGTTAATAATGGTGTGAGCTGACTCGTGTTAACCCCCCCCCTCCCACTCCTACTATAATTTGTTTCCACCCGGCGGCACCCACAGCTTCGCTCGCATGGTTATAGTAACAGATTTATAGGAAGAAATAACGGTATTTGTTAGTAGACAGACACTGATCATGAACACAGAACAAAGCACTAACGATGTCATTTTTTGGTGCTGGAATCGCTCTTTTACATAGCCACTGGTGGTCATTTATATTTCTTTGTAGATATGGGTAAACGCTAGCAATCACACTGTACCAAATTACTAAAATCCCACGTTAGTGACACACAGCCCTCGGCATCTGTTTCTAACTGCCCATTTCCAATTTTTAATAGTGTATCAGCATAATGTCCTGTATCAACGTCATTCTAGAGATGTGCTCACATATTTGTCGTCAAGCTGAATTTCTTGACATTTGCTCATAAGCTTGACGACTTGAGACCAGCTTTGATTTCATCTGCAGATGTGCCCTTCTGAATCACCGGTAGAGTTTGGGGGAAGTCACCAGCCAGTAATACAACCATTCCTCCCATAATGTCTGTATTGTTTCGTATATCCTGTATAGTTCGGTTTAGGACATCTATTGCTTTTTTGCTTTCGTCCCACACTAAAAACTTACATTGATGCAGCATTGCACCCCGAGAGCTATTTTTACTAAAAAAAAAATTCCTGAAGGAATGAGATATTTCTTTGGAATAAGAAGTAGTCTATGTCACTTCCCGGCACTCCTACTATCTCTGTGCAAAAAATAACGTCGATCCGTTTCTCCGTTGGAACGATACACAAACAAACAAACAAACACACTTTTTCATTTATAATATTAGTTAGGATGAGTAATGTCTGCTAACAGGACAACAAGAATCATAACCTGACTTCAAACTCTCAAAACAGAGACGCGTATAAATAAAGAAGAAGGTTGCACTCGCGGTCCGGGGAATCGTGACGCCGGCGCTACACGCGAGCCACACTCGAAAGGAGGAAAAGGGGATTGAGGAGGAGGAGGGGGCGGGAGCCGGGACAACTTGAAAAATAGTAAGGTCCAGACCACCCTAGCCCCCGATCATCGTACCAGACCAATTTGATCGGCCGATCAGCCTACAAACGACCCTATTTCGTCTCCCAACGCGTCGTGGACACGATATCGGGTCATCGGATCGGCCCGTGTGTAGCTCACTTTAGTTACCAGGTGCTGACTGGCGAACGGCATTCCGACATTTTGCTGGCCAGTGAAGCCATTTTCCTGGTGTGTGTTTGACTTGAGTTCACGGATTGAGTGACTGTCTTTCTCTTGGTATCCTTCTTAAGTGCTCTGCGATAAAACAATGAACTATTGATACCACCAACGTCGACGAATGTGTTTTTATTGTCAGTGATTCTATTTGTTCAAAGGACTCGCATTCGCATTACTTGCTGTGCACGAGTTACTGTTGACTTAAAAGTATGTCATATATTTTTCCATTCGATTCATATACTCATGAAAATTAAAATATTACACTAAGCAACATTAATGATTGTCTTGAAATGCTTTGAAATGAACATAGCATAAGTTTTATATAGAATTACACATTCATCATATTCAACGATTAAAAACACGGATAACATTTTCTCTGTTAAAAAAACGCAGAGATTTATTAGGTGGCTCGTCGGATTTATAGTGCCGTTTTCAGATGTGTTTCTTTCTTGCGTTTTTTTTTTCAAAAATAATACAACCATATTATTGGCATTCCATTTTTTTTTTGTAAAATGTCGACTGCTTTAATTTTGGTATGTTTTAAAATACATCAATTTTATTTCCCACATTTTAAAGTTCTTCGAATAAACGCAAAAAAAGGTGTGTTTCTTTTTCCGATGCTCAAATTACCCAGAAAGTGGTTTTTAAAAAACGAAATAGTGGCGCCAGGCTTTCTTGTTGAAGCGCACAATGGAAAATGATGCCCGCCAGATCCATTACATACCTCCCCCTCCCCCACTCCCCTCTCTGGGCTGTGAGCATTAGCATACCACGACCAGCGTTCTGCCGTCCAAACGAGTCAGGAAGTGTGAGCTTCGGAGAGCGAAATANGCAGAGTCCACACGGTCCACAGTCACGCTTCTTCCACTCCGGTGAATGTGTGTGCGGGAGGGTTAATTAATACTGCTACGACACCACTGCGCGCGTTAGCCGTGGAGTGAGAGTACGAGAGAATGAGAGAGAGAAATAGAGAGAGATTGAAATGCAGAGAGAGAAAGAGAGGGTAGGACAGCGCTTGAAAGGGCGTTCAATAGGCTGAATGCTGACCATGGTAAACTGGTTGAGATCTACTTGCAGGCACATTGTGTATTCTTCCACCGAAAGGTAAAATTAAAATTTCCAATGACCTGAACACTTNTGAGATCTACTTGCAGGCACATTGTGTATTCTTCCACCGAAAGGTAAAATTAAAATTTCCAATGACCTGAACACTTCATTCACGCGTCACTAAAAGTGAAAATCCGAGTTTGTTTGGAAAGTCAATATTTTACAAATTAGATCATTATTACACCCATAGGTACGAAAAAAGAAAAGAAAAAATTAATAATTTCAGTATTTCCAAAAGGAAATGCAACGCATTTAATTAAATATTAGTTAATGGAAATACTTTTCCTTCGTCGTTACCAANAGTATTTCCAAAAGGAAATGCAACGCATTTAATTAAATATTAGTTAATGGAAATACTTTTCCTTCGTCGTTACCAACTTTTATGGACGCTTGGCAGTCAGTGTGCCCGTTAAAATATATGCAGGTAGCGGCAGAGACATTTTTCAAAAATTGGCTTTAAAGTACTCAAATAACCGTGAACAGACTATATACCATTATTATTTACATTTTAAACATATTATATAATTTTTCTTTGTGGTATGAAATAATAGCTATTCAAATGGAGGGAAAACCATTTTTCAATTAGTAATGAAACGGATGACAGGAATTTTATATTTATATAATTATTCGTGCAAATCTCAAAATCTGATAAAATTTACATGTTGTGTTTCGCCTTAAAATAATTGGCCATGCTATTAGAAAGCGGTAAAGTATATTACTCGGAAATTTTTATGCTGTTCGCCTGCACACTGTTCAACTTTTAAGAAACAAGTCAAAATATCTAGAAATTTAATTCTTCCTGCAGCCGAACTAACTATCAGATTTGAAACAGAATTTATCATGCTATTACTATGATTTTTATAAACACTTTAGCTTTAGCTTGGAAATAAACCTTTGGTTAAAATAACATTTTAAAATTTTTATAAGTAAATATTTTAAGATAAAATATAGTACTCATAATTACGCTAACAAACGTGATGAATGTTAATTTAAAAATAATTAGGTATATTATGAAGTCATCATTAGCAGGATCATGTTACGAAACATTGAAATTCCCTCAAAATCTAGAAAAATTAAATTTTACCTCTTGAACATTTTAAGGCCGTCGCCTACCTAGCGTTTGAACTGCATTGCAACATATTTGATAAACGCGTCTTTTAACGAATATATTAAATGTGCCCCAAACATGTTTCCCTATATATATATATCCCGGACGAGGACAGAATGATACTTTCAAGATGTCACACATGCTTCGTTGACAGTGATGAGGCAGACGGGAAATGCCATCGGCTGCATGAGATCCGTCAATGTGGGCCATCTGTCGTCGACATACTGTGAAGATGTCTGCCTCATCGCTGGCAACGAACCGTGGACATCCTCGGAGGCTACTTTGAAGGATTTTAAACAGCTCGTAAACGTACGATACGTACCCGTTCACATGAGTGTACACAGTTTGTACTAGAATATATCAATTAGACGGTGATTTACAGCAGCCTTGTTTGTCTTTGTTTCTTGCCGGACATTCCTGCATCCATACCCCAAGTGGTGTCACCTTTAAAACGCACATGTCGTACACTTTCAACTGTACATATTACATTTCCTGTGTTGGGTCATTTTCGTGAGACAAACAGAAAGTTGCCATGACTTCTGAATCAGCCCCCGTATTTTCGTGGATAAACATGCATTTCAATCACTCTGCGACGCAATCCAAGCACCAGGTATCTATATCTGTCTCGAAAAAAATTATTTGGCTTAGTCGTGCATCTCTAGCTATCACCGTTTCCTTTCTTCATAAAAGTCCGAAAATATGCGACTTCGCCAGAATTTTTCTCCTGATAGAAACACGACTAAATCTAATTTATGAACTCGGAAATTTTTTTTTNTATGCGACTTCGCCAGAATTTTTCTCCTGATAGAAACACGACTAAATCTAATTTATGAACTCGGAAATTTTTTTTTTAAATTCCTCATCATTACTCAACACTCGGGCAGCATCACTCTTATCTTTCTTTTCACAGTAGCTGGTTGCTTTTATNTAAATTCCTCATCATTACTCAACACTCGGGCAGCATCACTCTTATCTTTCTTTTCACAGTAGCTGGTTGCTTTTATTCCAGTCAGTATCGTCCTCTTTATCGAGATCATAACGGACACGCCCGCTTCTTTACGCTACGAGGGAAATTAACTGACATTATCATTAGAATATATCATTATATGTTTTCCAACTACAAACGCATCACTTATGTAACAACTTACAAACTACTGCTTTTTTAANTAGAATATATCATTATATGTTTTCCAACTACAAACGCATCACTTATGTAACAACTTACAAACTACTGCTTTTTTAAGCATTTTACAACTTTATAAAACTGAAATTTACTCAATGTGGCTAGTAGAGTACTTTAAAAATATTGTAAGGAGTTAGGGCATAACTTCTCTCAACAGCTTCTTCAACGTTTCTTCTTAGGCAAGAAGAAACGTTGAAGAATCTGCAAAGGCATGTTTTAAGGAACCATTGCCGCATTCCCTTAGAGTGATTTCAAANCTTCTTCAACGTTTCTTCTTAGGCAAGAAGAAACGTTGAAGAATCTGCAAAGGCATGTTTTAAGGAACCATTGCCGCATTCCCTTAGAGTGATTTCAAACTCCGCTAAAAACCGAAATGAGAATGACTAGATCGATAAATGAACCTGGATGCCTCTGAATGCCAGATAATANCAAACTCCGCTAAAAACCGAAATGAGAATGACTAGATCGATAAATGAACCTGGATGCCTCTGAATGCCAGATAATAACGTTATAACTCTGCCAATGCGCTGGGTATGAAACTTTACTTACATCGTTGTTAGAGAAGCACTTTTGAAATAAATTATGAAAAAATGCCATTACTCGTAACAACATATAGTCAGACTGATTTACTTAAGCACACATTAAACGTATTCACACTCAAAGAAATGATTCGCAAATTTACTGTATGGGTGTATACGAATATTGAGAAAGCGCGAATGGTAATGTTATTTCCCATACATTCATGCTAGCGTTCGTAAATTTGCTCAGGAAGAGTCAAATGTGTAGTAAACGTCCCAATTGGATATAGTAGAGACGCTTAACATTCCATATTTGTATCCAGATGTGTGGTATTATTTTCATACGATATATGGGTTTAAAACTGCCAATTCCTTTAAAAAAGTTTACTACAACAAAATATTTTTTATAGTGTACAGTAATGTTCATAACTGAAAAAGGTAAGTGGATTCACGTACCCAAGTCTTGTTAAAAGTTTTACATTCAAATTTATTGGTTAATTAAATTTGCCCCTGGTTATCAGATCGAAAAAAAAAATGCATTTGTGAAAATGTAAGAAATGATTTTTTTGTAATAGAAAGTTACTTGGTCGATGGAAGGATAGAAGTCAATGGGTAGACGGGAGAATTCATTTTAAATTATATAGAAGGAAATACCAAACGGAACAAAGTATAAATAAATCAGGGCCTCCAAAAGGACTCATTAAATAATAAAACGGGCGGGACACCATGTCTATATACGTGCGTGTTCAACCTTCAAGGGCAAAGTATATTTCGCAGTAGAGTAGCCCCGAGCCAACTCGGCGTGTAGGCGCCCAGCTCGTCAAATTAGCGTGTCACAGGCAGTAAAGTTAAAACTCCGACGTAAAACGACAACGGACGCGACACGGGACAAGCTACAACTTGAAACGAGGACGTGTATTATATTAACAAACCCAGCGGAAGTAATTAGCTGTATTAGCACGTTCCTCCTCAACNGGGGGGGGCGTGTCGTGGGATAGGGAGGGGTCTTCGAGGGGCGAGGGTCGTTGGCTCCCGTGTTAGACGGAGCAGGAGTTTTGCCTGGCCAGGCCGCTTATCAAATTGTAGTTCCTGACCAAAGTTTTAATTGGGACCTGGCATGTACCCCCCTCTTCCTCCTTGCAACAGCACGACAGTGAATTTTTCCCCCTGCCCCTGTAAGCCGGAGAGCCGCAACCTGCAGAGCACGCACGCTCGGTCGTAGAAAGAGACGGCGGCAGCCCTATCATAATTGTTCCCTCAGGACGAGGAGTTGGGAGGCCGTGGGTACGTGTGTTTATCGCGGTAGAGCAGCGGTTCCCACCTGGGCATCCGCGGAACCCCACAGTATGTACAAACTTTTCCAAAAAAAAAAAAAACGTTCATATTTAGAGTCTTGCCAATTTAGCCTTATATTTAAGACACCTAGTCATTTTCATCGTGATTTAGTAATTTGTTTAGTATTATCAACGTATACTTTAAATAAGTTAAAGTCTTATCATTGGACCTTCGCTCACACGACACTTCTTGCAGGATTTGGAGTCAATGGTAAGTATTTATAACCTGACTGCGTGAAACAGGATGATGTGCTCTGTGGTGGCAGCCAATGAACAAATTATCTCTGTTCTGGTAATCGCGAGATGGTGAATCCTGCCTCTATAGAACGCTATAGCACAGAGCACTTGGGAATACAGAGGCGAAACAGTGAAATGCAGCCGCACACACACAGCAAAAGGGCGTCACTGACTATCAACAGGTTGGAATGCACTCATCCAAATAATCGGCAGCTCAACCAAAAGGGAATCTTTCGCATCACGCAGTAGCTAATCAGANCACACAGCAAAAGGGCGTCACTGACTATCAACACGTTGGAATGCACTCATCCAAATAATCGGCAGCTCAACCAAAAGGGAATCTTTCGCATCACGCAGTAGCTAATCAGAAACCAAACCCGTTCCCAGAGCCTCGCGCAGCCAATCAGAGAATGGGTACGCTCACATAAAATTGAACAGCTACGCCATTTCGTCTCTGCGTTCTTATCTACTCTGGAATTGGAACCTAAAATTTTATTGCACGGTCTAACATCTGGCGGCATACTAAAACTATAAACTTCAAATGTTTTTAATTTTTTATTCTTCACTTGTCATTGACTGACAAACTGTTTTTCCCCACGCAGATGGCTCTTGAATCAGTAATTAATGTTCAGTTGTAGAGTATCTAATCTGTCGTAACACAATCATTCTCATAAAATATCTTCTATTAAAAGGTAGCAGTCCTTTTAAGTCATGTAAGGTTCTCAGATATGCGATGAGGGAGCGAAATTTCCGTGTTACCAAACGATAACACGACATTGCGAGGCACTTGTTACAACTCAGTCATATTTTTCAATACCTGTCATTATTATAATTTGTCTTGTATACTACAGAATACCATTTTATATTTTACTTGAAGTTAAAACGTTATGCTCTAGGCAGCCGGGTTTCTGCACATGGTTTAGTTAGTATTTTTCGAAACTAACACGCTGGGATTTTCGCACGAGGGAATCGTGCCGGACGATGCCGCTGGTCGGCGGGTTTTCTCGGGGATATCCCTTTTCCCACACCCGTGCATTCGAGCGGTCCTCCATACTCACCTCGTTTCACGCTCATCGGCTCTGAGAACCCCGTCGTTGTTAAGGGCGCGGCCTACTTGGACGTTTTCAGCGCGTTTCAGGCAGGAAAGTTCGGGAGCGATAAGGACGACACTGACACACGCGCCTAATGCCTCTTCGCACCTACGCGCTAGCCGCTTAACTGGCGTGCAGTGTTTCCGTTGTGCTGCGTGTACAGTAGTAGAAAAATGGGAAGTTGATCACATCGGGATATGGAATCGGAGATTGGAACTGTTCATACTCGGTCATGCCAGTCCCTGGTGGCTATCTTATCCGCCATTTTCGATGCCAGTGACCTTTGACCTTTGATCCTGGAGAAATTTGACCTTGAAATTCCCTAAAAAATTAATTAAGAAATTCCTAAAAATCTCCCAAAATCCAAAAATTATAAAATATAAAAATTTTACTAAATAATTTTAAAATTATTACAAATTATTTAAAATTTACTAAAAACTTACATTTATAAATAAATGTTGGTGACATTGACCTTTGACCTTGACACTGTGATATTTGACCTTAACCACAGTGACCTTTGACCTTAAACGCAAACCTCCCTAAAACATCAAAAATTTGAAAAAAACCCTAAGTATTTCTTAAAAATATTAAAATCTTTATTAAAAAAAATTATGATATTTATATTTTTAATGTTTGGGTTTAAAGGGGACGAGGGACTGTAACAGACTAACCGCCATATTGAGCCATCACCCTACCACCATGTTGGGCCCAGATGACCTTTAACCATGACCTTGACCTTATAACTGTGACTATAGATGACCTTGAAAACAAAAACTCAAGAAAATGATCAAAATTGAATAAATTCATAAAAGTGACCTAGCATATTACGTTACTGACTACTACAGCCATCTTGGAACCAAGTGACCTTGATATTTGTCCTTGACCACAGCGACCTTTGACCTTGAACCCAAAAATTTATCGAAAATCCCAAATAAATCATAAGGACTTATAAAAAAAATAATTTAAAATGTATTACTTATTAACGAATTAAGAAGCTCGTTTTTGATCGGAAATAGCGTAATAGATGCGCAAACACGAATACTTTGGTAGGCGTAGNAAACGAATTAAGAAGCTCGTTTTTGATCGGAAATAGCGTAATAGATGCGCAAACACGAATACTTTGGTAGGCGTAGCAATTGGGCAATTACGTAGACTCTGAAAAGAAAACATGCATAATTATTTCCCGTCCTTTTTATACAAACCTTAGACTTACGACTCAAGTACATGATTTAGGCAGGGTGTGCTAACTGGAAAAGGTAGAAATTGAGTTGGTTAATTAATTTTCTGAGATATATATTTACGGTTTTTTTTAACAATAATGCATTCTCTGTTCTCTTTCTTCTTTTTGCAATTTGCACAAATACTAACCAATCAAAACCGTGACTTTCTTCAAGTATAATTTTTTTTCCCGGAAGGTNTGGGGGGGGGGGGGTGGTTTAGTGGCAGGAAATCAATCTAAGGGACTTTATTACATATTGGAAGAGTCTGTGTCGATAATTCTACACAACAAATTAAAAAAAGTGTGCTATATGGTATAATAATAAGTTGACAATCATGACAGACGTTCACGCTCGACTAAATTAAATGCATGCAAAATTTTCTTCTCTTTCTGGCACCCGTCACATGCAGAAGTGACGAAATTATATCATTTCCAACCTGTTAAACCCAACATAAAACCTTATGCGAAGACGCATAACTGAAGAAAGAGATACCGCGGCTAACGCATAACAATTTCGAGTCAGAAAACGTGAGAAAACCCCCCCCCCCCNAGAAACGGAACAATACGAACGAAAACGAGCAACTGACACGGCCATTATTCTGCACGTCAGAGGTACAGCCGGATGAATAGCTAGTTTTCTCAAAATAAACGACGTAGAAACTTAACAAAAGCCTTCGTGAATATCAGAAATACACAGACGTTTGAAATAATTAGTTCTTACGCAGACAATGTGCACCTTCTTCTTTGTCTGCTTGCGCATTCAAGTTCGCAAGGCCTACAAATAGGAACCTGTAACCCACATAATGCAGAAAACTCTTTCGGAAACAGGAGCTTGGCGTGAGGAATGTTTCAACAATCTTTAAGGGCCAATCAATAAAGTTTTCATTTGACGACTATGTACTGTATACCTCAAATATCAGCGAGTTTCTTTTACTTGTATAGCTTGTCTCAAAGTTTTTTATACATAATGCCTTGCATCTCTACCATAACTTCAACAAAAAATGACCAAATTCAAGGATAGAGGGTTTAGTTGTAAAACTAGTTAATTACTTAGGCTCAAATTACCAGAATACTATGGAAATATATATATATATATGTGTGTGTGTCTGTGTGTACACACGCATACAAGCTGTAGATTAGCCCGAGTGTTTTGAAGAATTAATCAACTGGTTCCAAATTAAAATTAATGTAGTGAAATATCATATTAATATACCCTTCCAAATACTTATTTTTAAAGTTTATTCTCCTGAGAGCAGGGTTTTGTAATTCAATTTCAATGAATAAAAATTCAGACCCTGTTGGAACAGCGATAAATTATAAATATCAGGAAAAGTGTTTTGTCAAACCGCTAGTGTTTTCCAAGTAGTTTTGGCCGATTTTCCATTTCTGAACAGAGTTGCCAGAAGTATCCCATATGATAACTACACAACAATAGTTTAAATCAGAGAATGCAAATACTATGCAAGCTTGAAATCGTTCCCATGTTGCTTAAAGTGAAACAATATACTAACAATCAACCGTAGATATAAAAATCATCATATTTATATGGAGTTAGTATTTATTTCTTTACTAAGAAATGCAAGATATGCTATAAATAACATACTACAAAACTGAAATAAGATGTTAGTATTTATAAATAAAACTCCATCAAAATTACAAAAATAGCAAAACAGTTACTGCACAAAATAACTCCCGATCCTTATTATCTAAATCTACTAGGATTTGTGAAAATCAGATTACCTTTGGATTAAACTATGTTTCGAACAAAATTTTTCTAGGAAAATATCTGCAATAAATAGAGACCTGCAAAATTCGCGTTATTATTTGGGGACACATTAAATTTCAAACACATGTACCTTTGCAATAAGTTTGTCATTGGGCCATACTTTGTTTGACAGGGCGTGGGTAACCCTGCGCCAGTAAATGAACACTCCAGAATTGTGTAGTCCAATCACGTGCAGTCCGTTCAAAAAAGGAGTGATTCCACATCTATGTGGCAGCCAATGGCAAACCAACGCTGGCACGAGTAAATAGAGCACTGTGAAGTTTAGCCTGACGCCAAATAATAACGCGAATTTTGTAGGTATCCATCAATAAATAACTACATCTACGTAATTGTGACTAAAAATACGGATTCATCTAAGAAAATTCTACTGTTTATTGTTATATATGTGTGTGTATATATATGGGCATACATATGTGAATATATGTATGTATATAAAGAATGTTTATTTGTCCAACGTGCCAGGCATAAAGCCACAAACCAGAAGTTAGCATTCTGGAAGTGTTTGTAAGTTGCTATGAGATCAGTAAGCCATATGTAATTAACTATAGACGCTCCAGTTCCTTAGTTATCGTAACTTGGACAGTAAATAAACTTTTCCACTACAACTTTAAATAATAATTTCAGTTTTTATGCTGAAATAAATGTTTACTTTAGAACAGTCACAGGGATGATACTCGCTTTTACCAGGGTACCAGTAAAAAGAGAGCTAGGTTTTTGATATAGTAATTTACAGTAGCTGTTTGTGAACAAACGTTCGGCACGCAGCTATAGGAAGCGGTAAAACCAGGATGAGTCACGGCGCGTGTTGTTTACGTACAGTTGTGGGGACGCCCATCTAACTTAATCATATTAGCTAATTATTTCCTGACATTTCTGCGATACTTTTCACTGCAAACGCTATATCACTGAATTCTTATTTGCACGTACTTTCAGATGCCGTTGAAATAAATGTAGGTTTACAATTAACAAATCGTATGTGGTTCAATTTTTCTGTCCATACGTGTGTTAGGAATGGTGACTATGCGGTAAATTGCTCGCCCCCGTACGTGCTGTCATTCAGCGAAAAGAGCATTTCGTGATCTGCAACCGTTGCCGAAATTATGGTGGTGTCCACGTTTAGCTTGACAACCATGTATATTTATGTTATATATATTAATACTTCACAAAACTTAGCTGTGTTATTTGCAGTGTAACTATCGGTTAATGTATTACAGTCCTGCATGCAATTGATATCATACATTTCTACTACAAATGATTACTCATTATTGTATCACAGCAGTCGCTTAAACTAATGAAATTGTCTTCTTATTTAAAATAAATTATGCAGTCCGTCGATTAACATTAATTTCAGCGCAAGTAATTATCAGACATCATGAACATTAACAAATACTACAGGAGATCCAAACAAAGAAAATTATGTTTGCAAAATTACCTTACAGAATTCTACAGATTTTTTTTTGGTATGAAGGAAGAAGAAAATTTTTTTTACTAAACTTTGTACTGCCATTAAAACATACATATAACCAGAGGAACTGTGGGGCAATGAGACTCATCACATCAAAATACACCCTTTCCCAAGTTAAGTGACGACTGTACTAGAATATTTTTTATCTACTGGTTGATTTTTGTATTTCACCTACTGACAGGTGACTTCTTACCCTATTTTCAACTTCTCTACGAAAACCAGGCCAGGTAAACACATCATAAATACGAGCAATGGTGTTGTTTCTCACCACATGTCCACCAAACAAGGATTCGTGGTAGTATGAAAAGATCATGGGCCGTAAAACCACGGGGGAAAAAATTCTAAATTTACCTTTCCTGGAACATTCCCCTAAATAGCCTTTATACATGACATACCCAGAAACCCTAATCGGAACTTATGCCATCAGGTCTTGGCATTCCCGATCATTCGCCTGTTGTTCTTTAAGAATGACAAAATATTTTAGGGAAATTTTGTAAGGTGTTTATCCATTCCTCGCTTTTCGTTACCTCCTCCTGTTATTTATTATGTATACCATCCCCAGACCCAGTTTCTACTACCATACCTGCTGATTCCGTCTGCACCACGTCGAAGTCCTCATTACAAAAAATACGCGACAACGCATCTGCCACGACATTCTCATTACCCTTGATGTGATGAATCTCATACTTAAAACAGGCCAAACAAATAAACCATCTGGATAACCGCCCTGCAGAATTTTTTGAGGACAAAAGCCAACTTAGAGCCTGATTATCCGTATACTACTCGAAAGGGGTGTGTTCTAAATAATCGGAAAAACGTTCCATTCTAAAATACATGCCAAACAATCATTTTAAATAAACTGCGTACTTTCAATTAGTAGAGTTGAAAAGTTCACGGCAAAGGCTACCGGCACAAAAGACCCATTTTTCTTCTGACTTAATAAACCCCCAATTTATAGCGTACTAGCATCACAATGCAAAAAAAATTATTTTTAAAATCCGGCAAGTGTAGCACGGGAGGATAGGTAATTTTTTCTTTAAGAATCCCGAAAGCAGCCTATTGTTAATATCCCCACTTGAACTCTACGTTTTAACGTTTCACAAATATAAATGTTTGTTTGGTGCAACCAAATTAATTGTTTTAATTGAGGTACTGAAATAAATAATTAGTTTTTGAAACCAAATTATTTTGTTCTTACTGCCGCAAACAAAGATTTGATTGGTGAAACTAAATATTTGTTTGGCACTACAAAAATTTAACAGTTACGGTTAATATGAGGAAAAAGGAAGCCCAACCGTGATTCGAACCCAGAGCGTTTATTCCCGAGCGCTACGCTTGAACAACCTCAGCTATAATGACTGCCGATGGAAGAAGGATATTTTTAAATACATACATTTCGAATATTTCACAACAAGTTCTAATACATATTTCTAGTTTTACAGATTTAGTTTTAAGTTGCCTGTTGAACTTATTTTGTTATTATTTTTATATAATTATTAAAAATAAACAAATTTTCTAACACACGCTACTTTACTAATCGTCACAAAAATTACAAACAAACTCTGAGCTTTATTTTCAAACGATTGCAAGCAAATGAGTGCCCAAACATATATACACAGTTGGTTCAACTAAATGTTTTGTTGATATTCTAATTTAGTTTGATCTTTCAGAGAGCTTTTGTTTGTTCAAGCGTGTATTTTGTAAGAGAAATAAAATTAATTTTGTTACTCTTCAAGTTTGGGTTACTCAACAAAATATTTTGGTAGGGCAACTAAATATATTTTTGGTCTTATACAAATAAATAAATAGTTTGATGACTTTTCTCTCAGTGTGGTTTAGGCTGCATGCAGTGGCGTGTGGTGAACTGTCGCAAGACAAACTTGGCGTTAGCTCTGTGCTGTACCCTGTTACTTGCTAGTTTACATTTCCACCATTAAAACGTAATTCGGCAGGTGACGCCACAGGCCGTGTATAATGGGTCCCTTGCAGTGAGTGGCTTGCGGTGAACTGTTGCAAGATGAACTGGTGCTTGCTCAAGGGTGTAAATTCCCGGTGCACGCAACAGGAGCTAGTAACCACTGTGCAACTTAGGGAAACTGAATGTGTTTTGACCACTCACAAGCGAGCAGCAAGGGACCCATTTCGCGCGTCCTGTTGCGTCAGATGCCGAGCTGAGTTTTAGTGGTGAGTGAAAACTAGCAAGCAACAGGGCACAGCACAGAGCTAACTCCAGCTTACCTTGCAACAGTTCACCACGCTTCACTGGTGTTGGACAGAGCACGGCGGGAAGTAAAGAAAGTTGAAGGAGAGAGCTGCAGGAAGGAGCGGACTATGAAGAGAGGAGTGCATGCAACGGTGCAGAAAAAAATGTCAAGAGTTGGGTGGCAGGGAATGACCAGGCGGGGTTCGCAGACGCAGGCCCGTGTGGCAGTGGGCGTAAAGGGGGCCCGAAGCGGCTCTGCAGTAAATATCAGGCGGGCGCAGCATCCGCGGTCCAGACGCGATCAATAACTCGGCACGGCGGGAGGCCGTGCTCTGCTCGCCTAGCGCCGCCTAGCGCCAGCTGCCACCAGCACCGCCCTCTCTCCATCGCCGCTGCGAAGTGGCCTATGCTTTGCTGCACCTGTACTTTCTGTCATCGTGCCCCTTTCTCTTGTTGTTTTAGCTGACTCACTAAACCGAGAGTTTATCAGCGCTATTTAACCGGTTCATTCCCACATTCATTTATGATTTCTGGTTTTGCAAAAAAAAAAAAAAAAAAAAAATTTGATTCGTCCTCTACTTAAGCCGACAAAGAGCATGTTACGTTTTCTCAACCAATACGCTGCAGGCTTTGTGTTCGGTGATCAGTGATATGAACAAATAATGGCGTGAAGCAGTAGTACGGTTTACGAATCAGTTACCTCAGGAAAGACCATTGGGCACTAAGCCACGCAGTGTACAGTAACGGTCAAATATAACAATTTTGTGCAAGTTGTAGACAACCGTCTATTTTGGGAATGAAAGGGTTAATGATCCTTCCTAGTTGGTATATGGGTCTCATTGTAAACATATATGTATATTCCAATTTTAAAAATCCTCTTTAATAATTCGAAATAAATGTTTTTTTTTTCCAGGGCAGAAATGAATATCGATATTTTGTTAGTCATTTATAAATTTCTATATTGAAACATATATGTGGTCCTTAAAAATGGCCAAAGTTAGAAAAATCGCCGTTTGTAATCCTCTGTTTACGCACACAAATTTTTTTTTTTTTTACATTTACAAAAACATTTTTTGGAAACTAGTTACCAAAAAGTTTGAGTACCATTACAATTTAAAGACTGTAAATTTTATAATTGTCACTATTACCAATTACCATTGAGTAAAGATATACCTAGAGTGGACTTCCCCAGTTTAAATTTTCTGACAACTCCAGCAGGTAAGAATCTGTAGTTCTTGGTATGGACACCATATAGCGCTGGTCCATTTTCGTAGCGGCTGCTTGAGGAAGTCGGCAGCTTTGCCATTCTGACATCTACCCTCTCTCTCAGTCATACTCCATCTCTGTCGCTTCCAGACCAAACTCCACAACAGTAGAACGTGCTCTGAATGTCTGCTACACACACGGAGCTGGGACAGACAAGATGGCGGACACCCGAGTAATTACCTCAAGCGGTATATGTACGTTTACGAAAATATTACTGGTTCTGTAAAACGTATGTATGTACGTAAAAACTGAACCTTAATGTACGCGTAAGTAACGGGAAACGTTGCAAATTNCGGTATATGTACGTTTACGAAAATATTACGGGTTCTGTAAAACGTATGTATGTACGTAAAAACTGAACCTTAATGTACGCGTAAGTAACGGGAAACGTTGCAAATTACTCACACGGTCATAATGAAACAAGAAACACAACTTTATAAAATACTATATAACTGTGGAGTTAGGAAATTAAATATATATTATCACACGGTCGTTCTGTACCCTTTGTGCAAGTAACTCAGAATTAACTACAAAAAGTGAAATCAATTTTTAACGTTTATTGCTGTATTTATGTTACTCACAAACCATGAAACCAATATAATCAAAGTAGACTAATTATTTTCATTTCTCCATCTGACAAAAGTTTTTTGCCCAATTTTCTACCGAAAGTATCTCAAACGAAAGCAATTTTTAAAAGAGTATTAATAAATACTTTAGGTATCTACACTAAGTTGGTTAGCAGTTAAATCTGCCAAGGGAAGTTTTGGAAGAATTGCGCCACAACCTACGTTCTTGAGCATCTGAGGCAACGGTGAATATTGTATTTATTTCTTACATAGTCCGTTACTAATGTACCAACTTAACGAAATAATTTTCTCTGGCCAATTTTTTTTTATGTATCATATAGGTGGTATATTGAAAGACCCTACTGTTTCTCATTATAAAGAAGTAACAGGCTGAACGGCACTAAAATTGTGTCGTTGGACCTCCGTTGCAATTTCCTTCAGGAATTTTAGCCATGGGTAGAGATATATGGCTTTAGGTGGCTTAATTTCATGTGGTCGAATAGTTAAGGGGAATTATCTCAACTGTGGTTACAGGAAATTAGAAAACGACATGCTTTTGAGTTTGTACAGTATCGTAAAGGAATGCATGGTTACATGTTAAAGTTATATTATAGAGTACTTAATAATACAGATGTCAAACAGTATTTTATAACGAAAACTCCAGCCGCACACGCCAGCAAAATGGTGGCATTGGGCAGCAACATGTTGGTATGCAGTTCACCTATCAACGCCTGGTAACCTACTTGCTAGCAGGCAATCGAGCCAATAGTGAACCTTTTGTAGCATGCAATAGCCAGTTAGTAGAGACCTGCAAAATTCGCGATATTTTTTGGCATCAGGCTAAACTTCAGAGTTCTTTAAATACTCGTGCGAGCGTCGGTTCGTCATTNTTAGAAAACGACATGCTTTTGAGTTTGTACAGTATCGTAAAGGAATGCATGGTTACATGTTAAAGTTATATTATAGAGTACTTAATAATACAGATGTCAAACAGTATTTTATAACGAAAACTCCAGCCGCACACGCCAGCAAAATGGTGGCATTGGGCAGCAACATGTTGGTATGCAGTTCACCTATCAACGCCTGGTAACCTACTTGCTAGCAGGCAATCGAGCCAATAGTGAACCTTTTGTAGCATGCAATAGCCAGTTAGTAGAGACCTGCAAAATTCGCGATATTTTTTGGCATCAGGCNGCGGCATTGGGCAGCAACATGTTGGTATGCAGTCCACCTATCAACGCCTGGTAACCTACTTGCTAGCAGGCAATCGAGCATATAGTGAACCTTTTGTAGCATGCAATAGCCAGTTAGTAGAGACCTGCAAAATTCGCGATATTTTTTGGCATCAGGCTAAACTTCAGAGTTCTTTAAATACTCGTGCGAGCGTCGGTTCGTCATTGGCTGCTGCATATATGTGGAATCACTCCATTCTTGACTATACTGCACGTGATTTGAATACACCATTCTGAAGTGTTCATTTACTGGCGCAGAGTTACCCACGGCGTGTCATATTAAGTATGGCTCAAGGAAAAAATTATTGCAAAGGTACATGTGTTTGAAATGTAACGTGTCCCCAAATAATGACGCGAATTTTGCAGGTCTCTACCTATTAGGCACAATACCCGTTCCCATATCCTCGCACAACCAATCAGCGAATGGGTACACCCACATCATTGGCACCATCGCAGCATTAAGTTTCTGGGGCCGTGGTGATGTAGTGGTCAGACTACTCGCCTCCTACCTAGGCAAAGCTGGTTCGATTTCCGACGAGGTCGCTCCCAGATATTCGCATTTGGGAATCGTGCCGGACGATGCCGCTCGTCGGTGGGTTTTCTCGGGGTTCTATCGTTTCCCCCGCCCTTGCATTCCGTCGTTGCTCCTTACGCACCTTACTATACCCTCATCGGTTCTCAAGATCTCGATGTTAGGAGCCACCCAAATCTCTCGACGCACCCATTTTGATTCTGTGTACTTATCCTGTAGTCACACACGCCCTTCCAGATGTATTTTAAAACTCTTCAGCTGAGATGTGTTTGGGCGACTGAGTGGATTTTAACTGCTACGAGTTTTGTGTGCCTGCCCACGAATCACAGACTTTCAGTAACGGAGTATAGAAATTTTCGTCTTCCTAGTGAAATACTGAAACATCTTACGATAAACTGGTCTGTAACCTAAGGAAAACAGCAAGCGTGCACGTATATATCTCTAGCGTGCGGGACGCTTTTGTTNCTCTTCAGCTGAGATGTGTTTGGGCGACTGAGTGGATTTTAACTGCTACGAGTTTTGTGTGCCTGCCCACGAATCACAGACTTTCAGTAACGGAGCATAGAAATTTTCGTCTTCCTAGTCAAATACTGAAACATCTTATGATAAACTGGTCTGTAACCTAAGGAAAACAGCAAGCGTGCACGTATATATCTCTAGCGTGCGGGACGCTTTTGTTTTGCGAAAATCAGTTATCCATAGGGGTAGTGGAATTTCGCGAAAAGATTTCAAGACTTGTTATATTCCTATCTTGATCAGCTGAAACACTTTTTGACACGTGTTAACTGTCTGCACGCGAATCACGTAGGAGCCAAGCCGATGCTGCCAAATTCTAAGTGCCCCGGTCAAATATGAAAACGTCTTCTCAAGCAGACAGGAACCTATGGCAATAGACAAACTGCTGTTAGTTGAAAATAGTATTGAAGTCTGCCGTATACTCATTNACGGCAATAGACGAACTGCTGTTAGTTGAATATAGTATTGAAGTCTGCCGTATACTCATTTTTTTTCTCGCGAAAAATCACTAGCTTTAGTTATCCTTAGTTACAATGGGAAATAGTAGAGATCGTGATAGTAAAGTCAAAAAGAGCGAAGCCTATTATATTTTAAGTAAGCATGCTGAATAATGGGTGGGTGAGTGTTATTTTCACCCGAAGTTACACTTGGCGACTCTCAGCACGCGCGTGGTCGGCTGGAGTTTCAAAAGTTAGCCTTTCGTGGTTTTGTTNGAGCCAAGCCGATGCTGCCAAATTCTAAGTGCCCCGGTCAAATATGAAAACGTCTTCTCAAGCAGACAGGAACCTATGGCAATAGACAAACTGCTGTTAGTTGAAAATAGTATTGAAGTCTGCCGTATACTCATTTTTTTTCTCGCGAAAAATCACTAGCTTTAGTTATCCTTAGTTACAATGGGAAATAGTAGAGATCGTGATAGTAAAGCCAAAAAGAGCTAAGCCTATTATATTTTAAGTAAGCATGCTGAATAATGGGTGGGTGAGTGTTATTTTCACCGGAAGTTACACTTGGCGACTCTCAGCACGCGCGTGGTCGGCTGGAGTTTCAAAAGTTAGCCTTTCGTGGTTTTGTTNGGAAGTTACACTTGGCGACTCTCAGCACGCGCGTGGTCGGCTGGAGTTTCAAAAGTTAGCCTTTCGTGGTTTTGTTTTGCAAAAAACCACACTGGGTGACGTTTTGTGTGGAGTCTGGATAGTCAAGATTCTTCTGTATTAAAAAAAAAAATTTCAGTAATTTTTTTTTACATACAGAAACTTACTTCGTGAGAAAGTTGTAGGTTTATCGTTGACCATTTCAGACCCACTTAAGTACGAGGTAACAGGTGATATATTTCTGATCCATACTGTAAATGTGTTGAAACAGAGCTTGTTTTTTTTTTTTTAATATCACAAGCAACGAGCTGTAAACTTTGTGTTCGGCTGTATAGAAACATGGACCATTCTAAACCCAGAACAACAGCACGGTTACGAATCACTTCCCCGTAGGGAGATCATTATGTATAGTCCATTCACAGTTGTTTAAAACTTTTCTGAAGCCCTGCTAAAGTTCCACTTTCAGGATATCCCTCCCGCTGCATACAAACAAAACTGAATGATGTCTAAAAAAATTACACCGAAGGGACACCGCACCGCAATTCGTCTGCATTCACTTTAATAATACTTTCATAAGAACTATTTCTTACTAGGCACTACCACCATACATATTTTCTCTCTGTTCTCATTTATACAAATTATAAACGAAATTATATAATTTACAGATAAAATATAGGTGAAAGGTGCCATCAATGGATCAGCGCCACAAATGGACCACTTCAATATCTCAGACTATGTACAGTACATGCTTGTGGGACGAAGTAAAGTACAAGCGACAGAGCCGCTACCTAGTAGCGAAGTTTCAGAGTTTTGGTAGACGGACGTGCACAGAATAGCGTCAAGTGCGTCTATTTTACCGGTGTTGTTAATATTACATTGTCTATTAAGGTTTGTGCGCTACTAGTAATTTATTACAGAGTTATATTTGGTAAGGTATCTGAAAGCTTGTTTCCTGTGTAACATGTCGCAGTATTGTAAAAAATATGTTTTGATTTTTTACGCTATACTGGAGTGCGCTCAAGACCAAATGGCGCGAGTGCCATGGTTGGACCAGCAGTCAGTGACATGAATGGACCATGGCATCACAATTCGGGGTTGCACCTAACGTTAATATTACACGATATCTGATTCTGCAATGGAAACTGGAACTGTTTTAAATATACTGATGTCTTTTAAAACTATCAAAATGATAAAATAACCTCACCTGAGAATTTGATTTTCCATTAGGCCTACTCATCATTACGGACACCCGGATTTCGCAAAAATATTTCCGCACATGCTAGATTTCAATACCCTACGAGCGTACCAGCAGTTTCCCCTTTCGCTTATTGGCCCTGTGTCTGAGAAAGGACATTTTCTTAGTTGACTGACCAATCAGAATTAAGTTACTCCGATACTCTACTCTCNGTGAAGAGACATTTTCTTAGTTGACTGACCAATAATAAATAAGTCACTCCGATACTGTACGTCTCTGATTCGTGGGCAGACACTAAAGACGCGTAACATCTAGATCACCAAATCACAAAAGTGGATCTGAGCAAAAAAGTTATGAAATACAACTGGGCGTGAAATATTTCCGCGAAATTCGGGCCTACCTACTCATCATACAGAGCTCAGTCTAAGACAACCTGAAACTATATCTACAGCACGTTGTTATGTTTTTGATATTTTGTTTATATTTATTCTTAACAGGGATATATGCGCGTAACAAGTTATTGGTAAGAGTTATGTAATGAACATTATATAAAATAAATTTATTTAACATTAGGGTTATACAATATTATTTCAGTATAAATATGATTGATTATGAACGGGGGGAGCTATACTAATATACTAAAAAATTATATTATATTATTTTATAAATATTTAACCAGCTACGTTCTGAGTAAAGCCTTATTGGAGAGTCCCCACCTTGCTCATGATTCTGGAGGCCGATTAAGATGGCGCAAGTCGACGGCCGGTGATCTTCTCGTTCCAATGGCCCGACGACAAAAGACACCGCCCATGGACTACACTCTCCTATATAGGTTGTGATATCCCCGTTTACTGGCCGGTGGAAGGGGATTCTGTGGTTTGCGATTTGATGACTAATTTCGGCGATCACGGCCCGTGTCCTGGATAAATAAGTGAAGGTGTTATCAGGCAGGCTGCTCACCTAAGGGCCTGACCACACCTCGTAACCACGTGCATCAGGATTCAATAAAGGGAGAGTGAGTGAATTCTATGATCTTCTTGAGAAAATGGTAGACGAGAACCACATTGATGCTACTCGTATATTCAATGTATACGGGACAGGGTTCACCACCGTCTAGAAAAAACCTACGAAGATAATTTCTTAGAAAGGAAAATATTAAGTGGGATAAATAACGAGCAAAGAGCAATGGACCGAACACATCTGCTGTAAGCAGCATCAACGCTTCAGGTTCCTACATCCCTCCCATGTTGATATAAAAACGGGTAAGGGCATTTGACGATTTNCAACGCTTCAGGTTCCTACATCCCTCCCATGTTGATATAAAAACGGGTAAGGGCATTTGACGATTTCAGAGAAGGAGCTATGCCTGATGGTAGTGTTTTTCAATTCAGCCGTAAAAGCAGTTATATAAAAAAATCTTTATTTTTTAAAATCTTGCAGCATTTCATTAAGTGAGTTAAATCAAGCATGCATGAAAAAGTTCTTCTTTGGATGGGCACTCGACGCACACTAAGAACTTCGAAGGTTATTACATCGTTCGTGAGAATGGTATTTTAATGTTATCATTAGCAGGTCACACCACACACCGCCTCCAGCCTTCAAGTGTCACCTTCTTCAAGCCCTTGAATACTTACTATACAGATGAAGTCGAAAAGTTGCTTAGGGCTAATCCAGGTAGGTACATCGCTCAGTCCATAGTGGCTATGTTATTCGGTATTGCTTATGGAAGAGCTGCTCCAGTGGGTAAGGCGGCGAATGCTT
>NQII01006984.1:10300-104345 GCA_002778355.1 Clitarchus hookeri | reverse complement strand
ATTTCGGATGTCCAGTCATTGATGTTTGCGATCATACGTTAGTAAATGTGGTACCCAGTTGCACGTATAAAAAAAATTCCTTTTTCCTGTAGATGACAAAGAGGGTTGAATGGAAAAAAAATATTGAGAATCGTTCAAGAGACTAGATAACGAGTGTACTTGGAACCCCAAATATCAAAAAGTGCCATTATTAGTAGGATCACCTGCTTTTCCCAAAAATGCGCAGGCTAGACTTCAGAATTATATGGGCACACTTGAAAATTCTCTTCGTCTATTGGCCGCGTGCCTGTGAGNAATGCGCAGGCTAGACTTCAGAATTATATGGGCACACTTGAAAATTCTCTTCGTCTATTGGCCGCGTGCCTGTGAGAGAAGACAGTTTCTAATCGACTGGCCTAATCAGAATTAAGCTATTGGGACACTGATCTTCCATCATTCGCTGATAGGCACTTGAAACGCGAGATAGTTNGGCCTAATCAGAATTAAGCTATTGGGACACTGATCTTCCATCATTCGCTGATAGGCACTTGAAACGCGAGATAGTTGAAATCATGAAATCACCAAATAGGTTCTGTACTATCGTGTTTCGGAGTACAACTTGCCATGGAATGTTTGCACAAAAAAAAAGAAAGGTGCCCTTACTCATTATCCTTTCTTGACCTACGTCTCTTTAACTTCTTCGTTTTGTAATTTACGGTCACCGTAAGGAAATCGTTTATATCAGCGATATACTGNTCTTGACCTACGTCTCTTTAACTTCTTCGTTTTGTAATTTACGGTCACCGGAAGGAAATCGTTTATATCAGCGATATACTGTCAGGTCCGTATTTGTGCCTACACACTTGTGCCCTCGCCAAATTGCAATACGCTTTTATCATCGCATTTCCCAGTTTGAAATGATGTGTCAAAATTATCCATGGATCATGCTGGAACATCGTGTTACACAGAGCATGGCGAGACGTTCTGTAGGCACTACAGCTACACTGTAAATAGTACTAAGGCTTCATGTTTCTGTGAACTTGTATTGGTGTAACTAAATAAAT
The DNA here is from genome assembly GCA_002778355.1 of Clitarchus hookeri. Classification (NCBI taxonomy): domain Eukaryota; kingdom Metazoa; phylum Arthropoda; class Insecta; order Phasmatodea; family Phasmatidae; genus Clitarchus; species Clitarchus hookeri. The sequence continues at coordinate 103,302 of NQII01006984.1, read as the reverse complement.
TAATACACATATACAGTTTGGTGAAGTGGTTCATTGGATGTGGGATTACCTATTCCCTGCGTGTGGCTAAGGACGGGTCTTGCGTCTGATTGCCTGCTGCGTGATGCTGCAGGTTGCCCTACTCTCTCGGCTGCAGACTGACGAGTTAGTTACCAGGCGCTGCTAGGCGAACGGCTTTCGATCATTTCTCTGACCAGACACCATTTCTGCTGGCACGTGCGGCTGGAGATCGCGGTACAAGCGGCGTTTCGTCTCTGTGTTATCAAGTACTCTGTGACCGTATTGCATAGCCATAGTACAGTAGAACAGCAGAATGCTTGGACGAGTTAAATGCGAACAGCTTATATTTCGACCTTTTATTAAAAAAAAAAACTTAGGATTGCAAAACTAATGTGCGAAACTCATGAACAAGAGGAAATGATATGTACTAAGCGAGGCATAGTGCTGGTCATAGCACTGATAACTCTCTAACATCTTCAACATATGTGGTGCTAGTAGCGAAATTGCAGCATCTCATAGTACCGCGGATGAATATGGAACGGCCGTCGAAGTCTTATATTGAGTATAATAATATCGTTGTTTGTGACATGTGCCCTTTTCCAGTTCAACAAAACAATGAATTGCTAATTTCTCCGTGTCACATACTTTCCTTTCTCAATATTCTCGTTTCGTAACAGTTACTTGTGCAGGAGCCACAGGATTACGAGTGAATATTCCTCTATAAGTTATTGTCATGCGCGTGGACGATATGATAATCCCTATTTTTTATGCAATAACGTTTATAACAATAATCACATTTTAACGATCAAAATATGCGTAGTTTCACATTAAGCGTGCCGCATGCGTGGACAGCAAAATGCAAGGCAGAATTTCAATAGGAAAAATAATATATTCTGTCCCATGAATGTTTCAGGTGTCACAGATAACTCTACTTATGAATAGCATTTAAAAACAGATCGAGTCTAAAAATAATTTATATTTTCAATACATTTTTTAACCTGTTTTTTTTTTTAGTGAATATGTCTCAAATTAAATTTTTTTGGAATCGGTTTAGATGTAAGGAGCCCGGTACAGAATATTTAAAGAGGTGCCGAGACGTTGAGCGCAATTTTGTTTTTAATGTTACAATATAAAATGATAGGGTCACCTTTGAAAGCTGCATGGAAGCAAGACGCCACTAAGAAGACAACACGACAGTTGACTTGAACGTAAAGGTTATGAGGCATTTGACGCTCCTGCCGCATTCAGCGCTCTTCTGCTACTGCGCGTCGGACACACTAACAACGTTCTGGTGCATTTAACGGCGTTCGTGTAAAGCTAGTTATATGTGTTTACATTATAATATAAAGATAATATTTTTGCTTAAATATGAGATCAACTTAAATGTAACTTCGTATAAATATCTAGTGATGTAATGTCAACATTAACTTAAAATTTTATGATCTCCAAACGATTTTTTATGGGGTTAAGTGATAAGCTAAATGAATAATATGGACATATGGCAAGAGCGTTTTCTAAACCGCAGAAATACAAAATATTACGAATTAATTGTTTCACAAATTTAAATCAGTCTAATTTATTAGTACCCTGTGAAGAAATTTCTCTGAAATCTGACAACGACCTGTTCAATGGGAATCAGGAATGCTGCCGCATAAAGTAGCACTTTTACTGCACGTGAAACGTTCACGACCATTCAGAGGTATTAAATTATACAGTTCGCACAGGATTCAGCATTAGATAAACATATTAAATTCTCATATATTATATTTTCTTTACGGGTAAGTAAGTCTCGTTATCTGACATGACGAGTCTTTAATCGAATTTCTGAAATTTGGACTAGTAATAAATTCTTCTGAATCATTATATATTAGAGTAGTGTTAATTTTACATTTCACGTTATAAATCAATCACTCCCACTCAACCGATTTTGAATCGTTTAAAGTCCTACAAAATTGTGTGCATATCGCAAAGGTGGGTTCATATTTGCTCGGTACTGTATACTAACACAGAGTATATAATTATACAGAGACGGAATTACGTGGCGGTTGTTTTCATATGGGCGTACCTGTTTTCCGATTGGCTGCGCGAGGCTCTGGGAAAGTGCTTTGCGCCTGAATGGCCATTAAATGTTACGAAAGTAGGTTGCCAGGCACTGATTGGATGAAGGCGTTACAACATTTTTTTCTCGCCGGTGACGCCATTTTGCTGGAATGTGCTGCTGGAGTTCTCGGTATAAGCGTTTTTTTCACACCTCTGTCCTCTTGAGTATTTTGTGATACTTTGAAAATTAAACCCTAATGACCACACGTGTGGGAAACTGATTCATAAACCGCGCCACTGTTTTACGTTTTGAATTACTCACCTTATTTTAGCTGATCACAAAGCATACACAGTTAACTGGTTAAGGCAAAAGCACGTATGCTCTTTCGGCGTAATGTAAGTTAAGGACTAAGGACGCATACAAGAATTCCGTGNTGGTTAAGGCAAAAGCACGTATGCTCTTTCGGCGTAATGTAAGTTAAGGACTAAGGACGCATACAAGAATTCCGTGTTTCTAGCAACTGAAACCGTTAATTCGATCGTCTTTGAAAGAGTTAAAGTTTTAATTCTTAAAGTGAAAATAACAAGTATTTTGGCCTGCGCTTGACGTAATTTGACAGAAAATTTGTTTTCGTTATTACAGTCTGTGAATTGTCGGCTTTGTGTACTACGACAGTGATATGAACCANTTTGACAGAAAATTTGTTTTCGTTATTACAGTCTGTGAATTGTCGGCTTTGTGTACTACGACAGTGATATGAACCAATAGTAATCTAGATCATTAGCGTGGTTTATGGATCATTTGGCCACAGAAAAGATCACTGAGAACCGAGACTCGTTGTATACAGTGCCGGCCAAATACATTGTTCCTGTGCAACATTACGCACAGCAGGGTGTACTGGGTCAGAATATAATAATACTTATAACACCTAAGAGCTAGGATATATTTCACGCTGACTTCAGAAAATACTTTATCCTTTAAAACCCTCTCTGTCTACATGCCTATTCTGCAGTTTAAAACTACGCGAGAGACAATGCCAGGTTACCGGTAATAATTCCTGTCGTTCACCTACCCACATATTTTTGTCAGTCTACAGAATTCAACTCCCTTCCCTTGGTTTTTTTTTTTTTTTTTTTTTTTTTTTTTTGCGGTTCTCGATAAACCGAGCTAGAATATACACAAAACTGGCAAAAACGCGAAACTCTTTCCCCGATCGCGCTCAGCACGGATTCCAGGGAAAAAGCTGAAGTTGCGGACTGGGGGGAAAAAGTAGGGTATCATCCTCACGTAGGCACATTGCAGTAACAGCAGCTCTAGGTTAATCTGTACCCCTCCTTCTGCTCCGTCCAACTATCTTTCCGGGGACGCGGGAGATTCGCTGACGTGAAGACAGAGAGAGAGAGAGTGAGAGAGGGAGAGGGAGAGAGAGATAAAAAGGAACGTTGGCCTTGTTCTTACTGTGAGGTAGAGGCGGGAATATGGTCATGTTACGTGGTCTTCCGTGACGGATAATGAACTAACGCATAACGCATGCTGGGTTCTTCTGCTTATATATTATTAAACTGAGATCATTTGAAAGCCCAGCTTAAGATTTATTCTACGCTTTATTTGTATTATCCTGCCGTACACAGAATTAACATTGCCCTGGGGGCTGAACACATTATTTATCCGTCAGCCAAGTGGATCTGTGAAATTATTATGAAAATAAATGTTTTACTAATTTGCTAATTTTTATTCCTGCATGCGCTAATAAAAAAACCAGAAGGCCAGATAAATATTTGAGTAATGACAATCGTATACCTAACACGTTTATTCAATGGTGAGACGTGGCACTACTTTCACTCCGTTGTTGCCAACTTTACTGGGCGCACTGCAGTCGGTACCCGTTTTAATGCATGCAGGTTGAAGCAGCAGGCTCTCTCCAAAGGTTGATTTCGAAAATTGCTCATTTACAAGTGAGAAGCCTATACTTGATTGTACACTCTCGGTATGCACAGCAGGTAACGATGACGTCACCGGCCGGCCACTAATTCTCCGATGGCTCCGGGACTAAACTCCCGCGGTTTAGTAACCCCGCACAGAGCTTCTTGGTCGCTCAGTGTCAGACCATTGGCGAGATTTCCGAGTCCTGCTGCCACACCTGTCAAGTGTCTGCCCAGTCGAAACACGCGTGTCTTGAAATCTGAACTGCAGAAATATGTCTAATTTAATATATAGCAAGAAGGTTTGAAAATAGAAAAACCAAAAAAAGCACACACCTAATATATATAATATATATCTAATATATTTGCGGGGCAACTGCCTGAAAAGACGAACTGTTAAATTTTTACGTTAGCAGTTAAAGTGTTCTGACACCGAGATCAGAGAAGTCTATTAAGTGTACATTTAATAATTCTCATTTTATTACAACTTTCGTGTAGTACAGAGAAAAAAATTAATCTTTTTTCTGCATTTGAATGGCAGTGCAAGATCTTCACTGTCTGATGTAGTCTCGGTGTCTGAATTTATGCTGTTCGTGTCACTAATCGGTATATTAGTTAAAATATTTTGTAGCACACAGTTGCATACAACTTGCGTAACCCGTATGGCCCATTTTCTCACTCATCGATACCGTATTTTATGTCGTAATTTTTGCTTTATCGTAAAATTCTAACAATATTCTCCGAAGAATGTATTTGATAAAGTCATCAAAATACATAACTAGTTTCTTAACAAAAAATTTTTTTTTTTAGTATTGCTTTTAATTGCTTTTGATTGATTGCTTTCCTTGCATATCCGTTCGTCGATATTAACTGCTCTTGCTGTATCTGTTTTAAATTTAATTAAAAAAATGCATACAAAATTATTGTAAGTCGACCTTGCTAGTGTGCTATAATAAGGTTTTAGTAGCGTTGTAATTTCAACTAAAACTTTACACGCAAACACATGAGAAACAATATCTTTCAAATCCCTTGCGGCACTCAGGCTACACAACAGAGCAGACACGAACCCTGGATATAGTGAGACAGCGGCAGCTGTGCTGCGCATTACCTTGTGCCGACTAAGCACGAAGCCAAACTTCGTTATCAAAACGTGAGTTTCATCAAACTGTAGCTTTAGAAATAAGCGTACCTAGGGTACTACTTTTTGCGCTTGGCTGAAGGATCTTAATCGATCACCAAAAATAAGCAACGTTCCCAGCGGCACACATTTGGATGGGTGACCGTTTAGTGGCATAACATCTGAGCGCTTCCGGGCTTCGGAGGTCACGTTAAATATTCGGTCCCGGATGTTATCGATTGACAGCAGTCGTTTAGCCATTTCAGAGGTCCTTGGGCGGCCTGATAAACTCTGACACAGGACAGAAAATATTTTGGTCACGTTCCGAGCCATTTCAGAATTACGTGTTGTTATTCCACAGGACCCGTACAATTTATCGGGATGAAAAGTATCCTATGTCCTATTCCAGGACCTAAAGTACCTACGTACCAAATTTAATCAAAATGTGTTCAGCCGTTATGGAGCTGAGTGGTAACAAACATACACACACACACACACACACGCAAGCACACCTTCTTTCGCATGTATAATATTAGTAGAATTTTCAGAAGAAGAACGAATAAATATCCGCTGTTGCTGTAAAAAAAAATGTGAGTTTCTACCAGCTATCACGCACGCCCCTTATTCATAAAAAAGGAGCCTCTTGTGAAAAGCAACTGAGTTTTAATGTAATATTTTAAGATTTTTGAGCGCATTTGAATAACTGTTTGCTCGACTCGTTTTGCCACTGTAGTACTGAGAACTAGGTAACAGAGCACAGATGTGGTACGCTACTGGCGCCAGCTGATGGGAGGTGCGCGGCAGATTAACTGACCTTACGAGGACAAGAAGTTCTGCCCCAGGTATCGTGCGCTCGGCGTGTGTATTCGTCAGTCTATCCGCAATCCGCATATCTGGTGCTTTATTCTCTTAGTTTATACAGTCTTTATATAAACATATTTACCACTTAACTATCTTTACGAGGCGAGATGGTATTGTGTAACTCAATACGTCTCCATGATGGTCCAGCAGTCTGCTAGATTCAACCACGCGAAGTAAACATCAGATAAACAATGAAAATATTTTCCCACGTTTTCAATTTATGTAACAAAATCAGGGGTCGGCCCGCGGAATCCGTGGGTTCACTATCCTTGGGTGAGGCAGGTGAACGGGTGCAATTTGAAACCCACCCTTTTTCCTAGGTGGCTCGCATAACCCGAGTTTTACTCAAGAACTGTGAAGCATATACATGCGTGCAATCCGAAACCCAGGTCATAAATGCGTCCTGCGATAAGCTCGGTAAGTCTAAGAGTCAATAGAGGAATGAATTCAGTTATTATCGTACGAAATACTGAAATGTGTGGTTTAGTTCTAATACTTGTACGGCCCAACCATGTTAAGTTGGGCGTTTAAGTTGGGCGTTCCTGCTTGTCTGAGCAGCTTGCTCCGTCTCTAATGACCTCGCTGTCGACGACACGTTAAGCCCTACCTGCCTACCTCAGCTTAAGTGACTACTGGAGAAATAGGATCGTGTTTAAATATAATTAAAGTGCAGGACAACATGCGAAAATAAATGTTTCGCGTTTTACAGTTTTTCTATTTAGTTTCCTGTTGAGAGAGTGTTTATATTATTACTAAACATCAATAAATGTACTAACAAACACTGCTACTGTCTTAATTGTAGCAAAAAATACAAAATCTCGAGCTGAATTTTCGAACGAACAAAATCAAATGAGTGGTAAAAAAATGTATATATTTGATTAATAAAATATTTGGTTGAAAGTTTTTTTTATTTTGGTCCAATACAGAGCTTTTGTTTATTCAAGAGTGTATTTTGTTAGACGAACAAAATTAACTATATCGTTTTTCAAGTTTTGTTTACACAACAAAATATTTTGTTGGGGAAACTAAATATATTTTCGGCCCTCTACAAACCATTATTTTGTCTACTGGAACTAACGTTTTTCGCAGTGTGTAATTATCGTGAGTAGAGACACAACTCGACAGCAGATTCTTCTGCCACATCCCTCGCCATCACTCATCTCTTTCAGGGGGCGGAGGGGTAACTAACTTGGGTACTGGGCCTGCTGGGGAAACTCAGCGAACATCCCCTGTTACGACAGCAAGGAGTCCTCCGGCACTTGACCGCGTATGCGATGTTATAGGGTGGTGGGCGGTCTGGGATAGCCTTTCCCAGCCCACCGGCTTCAAACGAAATACTAATGGGAGAGAGAACAAGAGCCACACCTCCTCCCGGGGGGTGGGGGGGTTGTGTTTTGCCCGTTGTGAGGAACGTAGCCCGAATTGACGAGAAACTGGGCGGCTGTACACTCGGCAGGTAGCGGTAACTTCCGCACGGCAGGGCGACTGCTGAACATGTTTCGACGTCGCAGTTGCGAGCGGCAAGCTTGCACTCGCATACGCGCGGTGTGACGTCACCTGCGCAACTACATCTTCGTAGTTGCTGAGTGATCATGGACACAAGAAGGTGTGGTAAGGGCGCATGCAGCCCTCCTGACAGTGTCACAATTATAACACCTCGTCACAGAAGCCAGAAGGCAATGCGATGCTTCCGAAAAAATATTTTGGCTAAAAAGATTTTTGCCATACAGTCATTATTTTCACCATTTAAGTGGGACAGAGATAAGTTATCGCTGTTTGCAGGTTTCCATTTCGTTTCGTAATTTGAAGCTAGCTCTATGTGTTGTTTTCAGATAAACAACAGACGTCCAGCAACATGGTTTAGAGTAATCGTACTTGCAGGGTAAATTGTGGAATACATTCTCGCGTGCAGACGTCGCCCTATAACAGAAACATGCCTTGGAGAATCCGTAAGGTACACTGATTCTAAAATGAAATAAAATAAAGCAGTAAATTCTTCCGCTATATTTTAAACACGGGATACTGAAAATCGTGCTAAATAAGTGAAAACCAGGGAAAGGTCTTCACTGGTAATAAGGGACAGATAACTTTTTGATATGACGGCTGATTTAAATTCACTTATAAGTTACTCCCACTGAGTGCCGAGAATTTTACTACTATAAGTCATTGGTTCCCGGTTCATTTTATTGATTCGCCGTGCGGTAGTTGCACACTAACTGACATTCAGTTCGTTGTATTGTACTCGGACGTAAAATGTATAACTAGTGTCCCTAGCCATTAGTAGATGCTGAAAAAAAGTGACAATTCAGTGACACTTACATTAAACTCGGCAATACTGTTTCAATAATATTGCATGTATCATATGTTCATTGGTTGTGATTTTAAAAAAATAATCAAATGAATGTTACCCCTTTTTATTACAGATTTTTAATTAGCTATGAGCCATCTAGGATGTCTCAAATAATCAGTGTTACAATAACAAAACTAATTAAATTTTCGTATAACATTTTTATTGTTTGAAATTCCTCATAACTGTTTCGCGAATTTTCCCGTTTTCTACTAACATGATTAAAATGCTGGTTAATATGGGTGAACAAATAAATTTTTATTAAAATGTATGAGAGTTATATATATGTATAAACTGTAAGAAGTTGAACACCGTTTTCCCACGTCATTGTATGTGCGTACTGCAATGGGGTCGTGCAGTCTAGACGTCGGACTGGAGACCCAAGAGTGGTCGTATCTAAACCGCACGCCTCTTGCATTTTTTGATTTCTTAAACTGAAAATTATTTCCAGCGCGCCTGGTGGCCACCGTTTGACCTACACTCCGCGATGCTAGCGCATCCCTGCAGGCGATGGGTGAAATAACCAGCACAACAAATGGCCGCATCCATACCAGCGCGCCTAGCGGCGAACAGTAGAACCTCCCACACTCTGGTGGAGGGCGCGGGAATCATAGATTACCACCTACAGCAGCCGACTGGCAGTGTGTTTGAAAATCGGGGACGTGAAAAACAACAGAGAGGAAGTAAAGGGGACCAGAAGGAATATGAGAAAACCCCAAGGCATACAACATACGAGAGAGAGGACGGGTTTGGGAGAGAGCGGCAAGAAGGAATGCCAAAGCATGAGAAAAAAGAAGAGGAATGCCCGAGCATGAAGAGATTGGAAGGAATGATAGAGCAGGAGGAAAAAAAGGGAAGTTCCGAGGGAAGGAAGGGAAATCCACGTTGGCTGCCATTGCCGAGGAATGGCAAAGCAGGAGGTTTCGGCGTGATGTTATTAAATATGGCCGCCGGCTCATCCGCCTGTCCGCATCCTGCATCCTAGTGACGGGGAACAGACAAAATTCAACTACTGGTGCCCTCAGCGAAAAATAACAGTCCGATAATTTTGTCATGCAAACCCGCGGACCACATTCACCTTTGGGCTGCCTCTGGTACACTCTGAAACTTCACCAGGTGGCCCTGAACCCTGAAAAACGCACGTAATCTCGCTTCACTACTACTGACGAAAAAGGTCGCCTCGTCAGAAAAAGCAAAACGTTTGAGATGGCTATTATCGCCCTCAATACATCATAACATTTAGACTGCAAAGTCATGCCGAAGCGTGGCTTCATTGGGCAACAAAGCCTGAACAATTTGCACTTTGTATGCGTGAAACAATAAACGTTTGTAAAATATATATCATGAAGAGGACTTTCGTCACCTGTAATTCACGTGAGGCCCTACGCACTGATTTTTTTTTGGGACTATTCACAAAATACTGCTTTCACTGCTTCTACCCTTTCAGCTGAGGCAGATAGTCGGCCAGATCTCGACAAGTCAGCAAGAGATCCTCTGTTCTTGAACTTGTCATACCGCAACTTAATGCTGTCAACATCGCGCGACATTTTCCAGACGTTGTCTGAAAGTTCCTTTGCACACTATTGGTGATCAGGTCTCATGGTACCAGACACACACCGAGCTTTTTCCTGATTTGTGAACATGTCCGGTTTCCTGGTCACTGAAACTACTATACTACAGCCACGTTACTGAAACCTGCAAAAAAACTTGGTTAGTTTGCCAAGATTTTGACTTCAGTTTCACATATCCATCTTACAGACAGTGGATATAAATAATGTTTGTAATCAGGGAAAGACTTATAGAACATTCTCTTTAATAAAGAATTTTTCCACTGCTCATTGGCTGATTCCTGATGGCTTGACATCCTACACAAATTAGCAAATAAATTGCGAAAATTTAAAATAATATATTAAGACGAATATACGAGTGCTAGAAGTACATGTTATGCCCAAATAAAAAGGTAACATTTGTGCTCACTTTATCGCTGCTCTTAATGACAAAACCAATCACACCTTTTTGAGAAACTCAAAATTTCCTCTTCTCTCAAGACAGCGTCTCATAACGTGCATGATTTTCTCTCGAAAATATCAGAAAAACTTGCTAAGCTCTAATGCAAGCATAATTCTTCAAATTGCCTTAATTGGCTGTTTGCATTCTTGAATGAGAAGCTAATTTCTTACTTGTCTGGGCAAATATATTTCGGCTACTTTGGTAATCCTGATCTGAGATTAATCTGCAAACAGCTACGCCGTGACAAAAAAAGAAAAATTTCATTGTTCAATCAAAAATAATAAATAAACGACAGTGATTTGAAAAGCATTTTCACACATCTAACATTTTCGGGAAAAGTACTTATTTATTCTTTCCTCTTGTTTTGATGTTGAACAGCTCCGCAAATGTGGCGAAGATCGCAAAATGATCTCTCTAATCAATCGCTCCTATTTTTTGGTTTCTTCTATTTGGTTTTGTGTTATCTTCTACTTTTCATGTTACTTATTACGCTGATATGTTTATTAGTTTCCGCTTTTCGACCATGCTTCATTAGAGGTATAATTGGCATATAAAATGCTGTTAGTTATCTATATCATTACAATACTATTTTAACTAGGCTGTATTAAGTCTCAAAGAGTTTTCTTTTTAAAGATTGTGTTAAACTTTTGTTTGTTATTTGCAAAGGGGCTACTGAAATAAGGATATTTATAATACGTCTTTTTAAAATTTTATTGACTATTTAACATTATTAAATGTTTGTTTTCACCTCACCTTTAAAGGTAATATAACGCAAAATGCTGTTACTCAAGGGAATTTTCTTTGCCATATTATTTTTCATGAATTCTAGTTTTTCGTAATCCATCTTTTTTGTAAGGGGGGTTTATAGACGTCACTTTAGGCTGTGCTAGTAAGCCACCCACTGTTTATCCCACGGTTATAGCAAGTATTAACGCCCTGAAGGCGGTGCATATTTAAAGATATGGAAGACCACATAGAAGTGAGACAGCTGTAACTACTACAAAATAAATAATTATATTTGTATTTATGTGAGTCTTTAAGTGATAGTATAAATTGCCGAAAATAACTAAATTATAAAGTTTATTTAAATATCTATAAAAATGTTTAAGTACAAATGCCGTTATATTTCAAATATCGTAATTAGTTTAGTGTCAGTGTACTCAGTGATACACTGGAGAGCCAAAAAAACTGGTATATGCATGCGTATGCAAATAACAGAGGCATGGAATCAAACAGAGTAAGAGTAACGCGATGCGGTCGGCAGCGCCTGTATAAGACAGCAAGCGTCTGGCAAAGTTGCTAGATCGGTTACTGCAAATACAATAGCAGGTTATCAAGATTTAAGTGAGTTTGAACGTGGTGTTATAAACGGCGCACGACAGATGGGACATAGCATCTCCAAGTTAGCGATAAAATTTGGATTTTCGCGTACGAAAATTTCACGAGTGTACCGTGAATATCGGGAATCCGGTAAAACATCAAATCTTCGACATCGCTGCTGCCAGAAAAATATCGTGGACGAACGTGACAAACGACGACTGACGAGAATCATTAAACGTGACAGACATGCAACCCTTTCTCAAATTGGCGCAGATTTCAATGCCGGGGCATCAACAAGTGCCAGCGTACGAACTATTCAACGGACCATCATTGATATGGGCTTTCGGAGCCGAAGGCCCACTGGTGTATCGTTGTTGACTGCACGACACAAAGCTTTACGCCTCGCCTGGGCCCACCAACACCGAAATTGGACTGTTGATGACTGGAAATACGTTGCTTGGTCTGACGAGTATCGTTTCCATTTGTATAGGGCGGATGGACGTGTACGGGTATGAGGACATCCTCATAAATCCATGGACACTACATGTCTCAACAGGGGATTGTTCAAGCTGGTGGAGGCTCTGTCATGGTATGGGGCGTGTGCAGTTGGCGTGAAATGGGCCCCTGATATGTCTAGATACGACTCTGACAGGTGACAGATACGTAAGAATCCTGTCCCATCACCTGCACTCATTCATGTTCATTGTGCATTCCGGCGGACGTGGACAATTCCAGCAGGACAATGCGATACCCCACCCGTCGGGAGTTGCTACCGAGTGGCTCAAGGAACACTCTTCTGACTTTATACTTCTATTGGCCACCTAAATCACTAGACATGAACATTATTGAGCATATCTCGAATGCCTTGCAACGTGCTGTTCAGAAGTGATCTCCATCGCCTCGCACTTCTATGGATTTGTGGAATTCCCTGCATGATTAATGGTGTGAAATGCCTCCTGCATACCTACAGACATTAGTCGAGTCCGTGCAACGTCATCTTGCAGCATTTATGCGTGCTCGCGGGGTCCTACACGATATTAGGCAGGTGTACCATTTTTTTTGGCTCTTCAGTGTATTTCTCCAAACTGTTTGGGGGCACACTGGACTTCAAAAGTGTGTGTATATAAGAGCATTTTTTTTTATCACCAGTGGCATGACAAGACACATACTTGTTTTACCAGACCGTTGAGAAGCACACAACTTCAACAATGGAATCCGTGATTCGTAAAAAAAAAGCTGTCGCTTGCAAAAATTAATGCAACAAATTATAAATGCTAGTAGACGCTACATTGTTTTTTAATATAATTAGTTTGGAGTTTTGTTTTTCGAAAACAAAATTATTCCCTTTGACACACAACACAAAATCCTGCATTGGCAAACATGAATAGCCCACAGGCGAACATCGTGTATCTACGTTGACAGTTTCGCCGGCGCGCGAGACCAGAGTCTGGGCAGTTTTCTGTTTTGCACACTGTACTCTGAATATTCTCTTCACCCCTCGTGCATATGTGTGCCGGCGAAGTCGCTGTCGCCGGAGACGACCAAATCCAGTGTGCCTGGGGGGCTGGCGTCTCCCCCCTTGCACGTGACGTCTTGCGGGTTTCCCCGGCCCCCTTGCCAACCCCCTAGGCCACGCAATAGCGCGCGACCCCTTTCCAGACTCTTCCAGCAGCGCCCTCTCCAACCCCTCGAGCAGTCCTCGTGGCCCGGCGTCGGCGTCGTTGGTTATGCGCGGCCGGGCGTCGGGACGCGGGTCAGAAGGCGCCCCTCCCGAGCGCGTGACTGGAATGAGCGCCGCTCCTCGCCTGCGTCGCCAATCCGCTCTGCGGCCGCGTCGCAAGAAGGAGCGAGGGGCCTTCTGCCGCCGACGCCACAGGCGCACCCTCGCCGCACGCCCCGATCACACTGTGCGTGCAGGGGTGCTATAGGCCCTTCGCGGCAATTCTCACCTTTCTGAAGCACTGCTTAAATTCTACTTCCGGTATATTCCTCTGCCTGACGCAAACAAAGATTAACCGAGTCTAGAAAATTACACCAAAAGGACATCACTCCGCATTCGTGCACAATCAGACTAATACACTCTCACATAAAAAGCAGGTTTTACTAAAACACCTATGTTCTTACTGTACTTATCCATAACAATTTTTAATTATATATATATTTATTTATAGACAAAAAATATAAGTAAAAGTTCAATTAAACTAAACATAATGTACTTTTTATGTTAATAAAATCATAAACATTTGCAAAACATGGTATATTTAGGAAATAACCTATCAGGTTTTACATGGGGTAACTTTACAAAGGTTTGATTAAAAAAGTATGAATAAACCGGGAATAGGCAATAGTCGCAATTTAAATTCGTTGTTTTGTATATGTAAAGGGTAGCGTTCTACTTGTAGACATAATTTTGAAGTACTCTTAACATCGTATCATAAAAGTAAATTCGTATAATTTTTACATAATTTCATGTTGAAATCTAAACTTAAGTGTTTTTAAGANTGGGGTAACTTTACAAAGGTTTGATTAAAAAAGTATGAATAAACCGGGAATAGGCAATAGTCGCAATTTAAATTCGGTGTTTTGTATATGTAAAGGGTAGCGTTCTACTTGTAGACATAATTTTGAAGTACTCTTAAAATCGTATCATAAAAGTAAATTCGTATAATTTTTACATAATTTCATGTTGAAATCTAAACTTAAGTGTTTTTAAGANAATCGTATCATAAAAGTAAATTCGTATAATTTTTACATAATTTCATGTTGAAATCTAAACTTAAGTGTTTTTAAGACGTGCAAATAAAATAAACAAAAATATTTACAAAAAAATTTAACAATGCTGTCTAAAAGGTGGTTTATTATTGTATTTTAAATTGTGCTTGGCTAATTTAATGATCACAAAAATATCATAACAACTACAAACGAAAATTATGTAAAACTTTTTTTATTTTTAACAATTTTTTAATTTTTCAAAAATATTTCACAGCTTGATTTTAATGATTTATGTAGTAACCAACTTGTGGTAACTTATTTTAATGTGAATTATTTCGTTTCTTAAGTGAGTAAGTTTTTCTTATTTTGTACATAATGAAAAGGCTAAAATTGGGATATAGTCACGCTATGAAGCACAAATTAATTTACGGTCTACACTTATGCTATTTTGTACTAGTGATACTTGTAACTAGTGATGTGCCGGATATCCTTATCCGTATCCGCAGATATCCGAGGGAGAAAAAAGATCCGTATCTGTATCCGTTACTTTTTAGCGGGTCTTGAACGGATCTTTTACACTAGTAAATTTATTACGTAAATGAAATTCTAAATAAAGGTAGCAATGAAATACTATTTACTTCAGTTTACTTTAATTTTTATTTCTTAAAATAACATATTTGGCATATTTATAATGCAATAAATATGTAAATAAAAATTAATTATTGTAGTGAGTTACCAATATAGTTAGCAAGTTATAATGTACTATTTAATGTATATTTGTAATGATATCACAACTCTTATCTTTGTGATATGCTTTTTAAAATAATGGAATAATAAAACAATTATTATATTAAGTCACAAGTATAGCAAGTTATAAGGTACTAATTAAACTATCTTTATAATGAGATCAAACCTCAAANTTATATTAAGTCACAAGTATAGCAAGTTATAAGGTACTAATTAAACTATCTTTATAATGAGATCAAACCTCAAATACTCGTGATATTCTATTAAAAATAATTATTAAGGTACTGTGAAGTACTATTAACATTAAATAAAACAATAACATTTTCAAGAACTTAAAAAAAATATACGTGACAATTAATATTAAGTAATGGTAAATTATACATCAAAAAGAGTAACCTGGCAGCTTTGTCCCCCAAAAGTCTGTGATGATGAGGATCATAAACATTTCCTGCTGCACTGAAAAACTGCTCACTTGGAAAGCTTGTTGCAGGTGACGATAAATACGTGCGAGCAATGTGACTGAGACCTCCAAATTTTGCAGTGTTAATCTGCCAATACTTTAATGGATCTTGGTCTCTTGATAATCTTTTTTCTCTGACATATTCTGTCAGCAAATTAGCTTTCGTATCTCATATTTGATTTTCAGATTCCTCATCATCATCATCACTATCTAAAATATTGGCCATACAGTCTTCTAAACTATTGAAATGTTTTTTTCTAACGGTATTTGGTTTTTTTGTGCTAATTGCAGTAGTTGTGGTATTTACTTCAGTCGCTAAAGCTGTGAGTAATTTCTGTTTTATATCTTTAATGAGAAAGTCACTGAAGAATTTACCTTTGTACCTTGGGTCTAAAAATGTTGCTGGTTGGAAAAATATGTTTTTGTCAATTTCAGAAAAACGATAATCTAATTAATTCTTCAAAGAAGACACAAAATCAAGAACGGCGGGTGTACTGATATTTAGACTTTCTCCACTATTAGCAGAAATTTGAATCTCGTCATATACTTTGTTTAATGCTCGTACTAGAGTAATAACGTCGGATATACGTACGTTTTGTGAGCTAAATTTTTTTGTGGTATCCTGCAGAGGCTTTAGTACTCTTACTAATTCTTGAATTAAAATCCACTCTTCGGCATTAAGCTGTTCTATTTTATTATAAGTAGAATAAAGCGATAACGAATCCTTGATGCAATCAAGTCCTTCTAACATATAATAGCTGGAATTCCAGCGTGTCGGTAAGTCTTGCAAAACTTTTAAAACTTTTTGATTTAGTCGAACTTGTATTTTTTCTAATTCTTGTTGTGCCATTGTAGAATGATTGAAATGTCCTGCAGTTTTCCTACATTTTGTAAGTAATATGGAGTTTGTATAAACTTTTTTAATAGCTTCTTTGACCACCAGATGCAACTGATGTGCTGTACAATCGATATTATTTATTTTAGATAATGTACAAGCACGCTTCATGTTGGATCCCCCCTCTCTTACCAGGCAGAGCACATTTTGTTTCGGAATTCCCCATTCTTCTAACATACTTTGAAATGTTGCCGAAATTTAATCTCCCGTGTGACGTTCTTCAAGAATCTCCGCTTTCAAAACTATATTTTTTTCTTACAAAATCTTTGGTAATACCACGACACGTTAAAGATAATAATTGAACTCCTGATGAAGAATTTGACCAGATATCTGATGTGAAGGAAACTTTCTCAAAATCTTGCAACATGTTCTTTATTTTCGATGACACTTTATCGTAAAGTTCGCCGCATACAAGTTTCGTAAAATATTTTGTGCCTTTTAGAAAAAAAAATTGGAACAACATGATCCATCAATCGTCGGAACCCTAATACTTCTACGTGTTGAATTTGTAAATCAGATAATGCTATCATTTCCGCGATTAAATATTAATTTTATTATTGATTTGGGGTTTGTATTATCCCACATTTTGGCTTTTCCTATGTATTATTTAAAAAAAGTTTCTTTAATTTCCCTTTTTACCGTTTGTAAAGATGTTCCCGGCTGAGTAATTTCGTCGGTACTCTTCTTAGCAGTCTTCTTTTAAGAATAAATCATTTTCTTGAGGATGTTTTCTCTGTAGATGATTTTTTTAAGAAATTGTACGTTTACACTTACGAGAATAATTTCCGTCACAAATTTTGCACTTTGCACATTCGTCATTTACAATCGTAAAATATCTCCATATAACACTACTAAACTTCTGTGTAGACATTGTTTTATATTTTAATTTAACTTACAATTACTTTAAACACAAACGTAATCTATGCTGCCCCGTGTCACACTAAACAATAAACAAACACACGCGCAGTGCAAGTAGAAAAATGTCGTGTTAGTAACGCAAAGCGTCAACTGTCGTTTCAAGGTCACGCGCATCTGCACAGTTTAAGTAAAAAGTCGAGGTCCGTATCCGTATCCGTATTCGCGTATCTAGACACTTATGATCCGTATTCGTATCGGCAGATATAAATTTTTAATAATCCGGCACATCACTACTTGTAACGTCTAAAAGGTGGACAGTAATTCGTTACAATACAAGATAACGAAAATTGTGGTGACCAATACCGTTAAGAATGCAGAGGTGAAACAGTATCTAATAACGCAAATTCCCGGCAAACACCCCAGCAAAATGACACACTTGCCAGCAAAATGTTGGGATGTCGGATCACCAATCACCGCTTTGTTGCTCACTCATCAGTATAAGCGTACGCAGGGTTTCACCATTAGAGTGTGCACAATGAGAATCGCCGATGACAACCTAATTAAGTAAGGTTCCAGAACTTTATCCTATGGGAATTTTCTTAATTTAAAGATT
Organism: Clitarchus hookeri; assembly: GCA_002778355.1. Lineage (NCBI taxonomy): Eukaryota > Metazoa > Arthropoda > Insecta > Phasmatodea > Phasmatidae > Clitarchus > Clitarchus hookeri. The sequence continues at coordinate 85,399 of NQII01006984.1, read as the reverse complement.
AAGGAACATTTATGCGAATGTATAATGTTACAAGAAAATCACATTTCGTAAAAATTTCCCAAAATACCTAAAAAAAACTTATTTGTGAACAATAATTTTTTTAATAATTCGTAAAGTGAAATGAAACCATCAATAAAATAAAGTTAGTGATTGTAAAATTTTACTTTTGAAATTTACTATCGTTGAAAAAATAATAATAATGTAAATAATTTCAAGAAAACTATAATATCCCATGTACGGACTAAATATATTAAAAACAAATTTTAATACAAAAATTAATTTAGTAGAAATAAATAAAAACAAGTACTACACAGATAGATATGTCAAGATTGTCCTGACACCTAAACCATGTTTTATAAAGAAATTTCAATCTAAAACAGGGTATAATTCTGTCATTAGGATGTGCGATGTGCTTAGGCACACCGCGTGTGCAAGCCTATGCTCACCAGCCGACAACAGGAAACATTTTTCGCAGTGCCTGGTAAGCCTCTCATACAGATGACCCTTTCCCAAAGCCTCGCTCAGGCAACCTGGTCGAATGCAATTTATTTGTAGTTCATGCATCTATTAATTTATTCTAGCTAAAACTTAAATTTTGTATAACCTAATTTAATCATAAAAACAAGGTATAGAACAATAAGCTAAAATAAGCTAATGTGTTCATACCTCATCAATGGAATATTATCCTATTTCTAATTATAAATAAATCATCAAACATACTATTTAGAATAATTCTGATAATAAGAGTAATCTTCTCTATTTCATCTAATCCATGATTCAGAGTATGAATAGGAATAGAAATTAACATAAGATAATTTTTGCCTATGATCATAGAACAAAAAAATATAAATTCTAAAGAATCAGCATCACACGCCCCCATCGACGACGTAACCGCCACGTCATTTCGTCTTTGAGTGCTTATCTTCTCTGTGATATTACGCCAGTTAGTTCATTTTTCGGCGAGGCACGTGTAACTGTTTGGTTCCGACGAGATTGTAACCAACTCGCTCGCTCGTGGCGTTTGAGGTTTCCCCTCTGTTGACGCTGTCCCGCCACAGGCACGCTGTTTGGCAACAGCGGACGTGCAATGCGAGCATGGTTATACACCGGCCACCTCGTTCCGCGGAGCAATAGCGCACGGGTGCGTCATCTGATATTGGCGTGCCGTCGATAATTCGCGTAATTCGACGATATTGGCTGGAATATTTCGCGCGTTCAGTGACGTGTACAGTAATACCCCGGACTTACGCGATAGGTCGGACAGAGCGATAACCGTGTAATTTGAATTTGCATAAAAATATATATTAATTATGTTTAATTGGGACCAGAGTCTAAAGAAAACAATAATTTAGAAGAAAAATGTTTAATAAAATGTGATATAATAAAACAATTAAAATTTTTATGAACAAAAAAACGTAAACCGAAGTTATTTTGACATAGATGGCTTTATATATTCTATCATTATCGCCTGACGAGTTAANTAAAATTTTTATAAACAAAAAAACGTAAACCGAAGTTATTTTGACATAGATGGCTTTATATATTCTATCATTATCGCCAGACGAGTTAAATGTTTCTTCTTTTTACGCAAAATTTCCTCGCAGCACGCCAATAACTTATTTATTCCCCGTTTTTTTAGTAGAAATGCGCTCTTCGTTGGAGTCTATTTTTTCCTAAAATTTGTAACCCCTTTTAAATTGAACTGAGGCCTTCTGTTAAGTTTGCAAACGTCATTTTATTTTCCGATTCAACTTGGTCTGACGAATCAGTTTGTTCAATGTCTTGCTCATGCTCACGCATTTCTATAAGCTCATAAATTGTCAGCTCTTGATTGTGTGAATCCAGCAATTCTTCAACGTCAGCAATATTGACCACTTAATCAGTTACACTATCGATTAGTTCAAGATCTGGTGCTTATTATCCTTGGGTTTCGGTGATGAAAAAGAATGGACACAGTTTTTTTCCAGACGCCATAAAAAATTTTTTTGTGAAATCTCATTCCAAGATTGTCCAACAATTCTAACAGCATCCAAAACATTGAATTGCTTCCNTCATAAATTGTCAGCTCTTGATTGTGTGAATCCAGCAATTCTTCAACGTCAGCAATATTGACCACTTAATCAGTTAAACTATCGATTAGTTCAAGATCTGGTGCTGATTATCCTTGGGTTTCGGTGATGAAAAAGAATGGACACAGTTTTTTTCCAGACGCCATTAAAAATTTTTTTGTGAAATCTCATTCCAAGATTGTCCAACAATTCTAACAGCATCCAAAACATTGAATTGCTTCCNTAAAAATTTTTTTGTGAAATCTCATTCCAAGATTGTCCAACAATTCTAACAGCATCCAAAACATTGAATTGCTTCCAAAGGCCTTTGACAGAAAGCTCGTTGTCTTGTCGCATAACTTTATGTAGATGCGCAAATGATCGTCTTGTGTAGTAAGCTTTCATTGTGAACCTGCTAGACTGTGTAATTTGTCATCTATCCTTGGAAGCGGATAAAAGACTTTCTTTGGCAAGTTGTTAAACTGGCGATAATCTACACAAAACCTCAGAGATCCATCTCTTTTCTTAACAAGTAAAATGGGTGACAACCATGGACTAACTGATGGTCCTATCATATCTAGATCCTTTATTTCCTTCTGAATTCCCTCAACTGTCTCGTGCGAAGCTAGTGACAGTAATCTTGGTGGCTGCTTTATGGGCCTGGCATCTCCTGTATCTATGTGGTGGCATGTTACATTAATCCTTCCAAGCATTCGGTTAACATGAGAAGGCATATCAATTTCTCTTATGTAATTCTGAGATAGGCTTCTCCTGGTGCCAGTTAAAATTTTCTATTGTTCATACTAGCAGTTCAACCAGTACTTCTGGTAGAGGACATTGTGTTTTCATATCTATAAATTTCTGAAACGTTTGTAAGTATTTGTGTAACCCACTTGCAAACACCTATCACAGCCCCTCCCTCAAGACGAATAGCACTATCGGACAAATTTATCATTCTAACTGCAAACTGTCAGCATAAGAAGAGACCAAAGTCCTTGCAACAACGACTTTACCTGGCAAGAAACCAATCCTCTCTGCTGGCTCAAATAGACCCAAATGTCTGACAAACCTTTCTTGACAACTGCCTGTAATGAGAATTTTGCTAGAAGCGGGAAGCACATTTGGTTGAACACATACTACTATGCAGCTAATTGGGAGGACAAACCATGCCGTGTTGACACCACCAACTCTGTACAGCCTACCCCTAGCACACCAAGTCGAGTATAGATACAGCATCCCAGCCTATGTAGTACATAAAGCCCCAAAAGTCATTCATCATCTATTTCTGCTATGTAAATATCGTGCTCTACGCTAAGGTCACCAAGCTTCAAAATCACTATTCTTTTTACCCATAACTGGTGTGGTATCACCTGTTACTGAAGTCAAATAGCACATCTCCATGCTGTTGTCGTGCGATCACTGGGAGGAAGGCCNGGTGTGGTATCACCTGTTACTGAAGTCAAATAGCACATCTCCATGCTGTTGTCGTGCGATCACTGGGAGGAAGGCCCGAGGATGACTGGTCATACTACTGTTATGGTCGCCCCAGTGTCGACGACCATCTGGCAGGGAATATCATTAAGGCCGCCCTCCACCAGTATTGTATCTCAATCCTGTTTCACCGACCGCACATGTAAGAACATTCGGGCCTTTCCTCCAGCAGTCACCGACATTTCCCCCCTAAGAAAGCTGTTTATAAGTTTTCAGAATGTGCTGTATTCTCTCCTGTCTCTCGCTGCCTCTTTTCCTGCTGCTGATTCTGTTGCTGTGGGCAATATGCTCAGGTGCTCCGGCTCACCACATGACCAACACTCAGGCCGTTTAGGTGGGGGGCGGCGAGGCTCTGTAGCACGGACCCTGCAAGCAATGTCCCTCATAGTCGTCTGCAACTTTTTTAGTGTCTTCGTAACTATGTCTTCGTCGCCTTCGTTCAGCATCACTGCCCGTACCGGACTTCGGGGTGCGGACCCCTCTCTTGCTGACTCCAACTCCAGTGCTCCAGCCAGGGCGGCCTGCATGTTGTGGGGTGCAGCCAAACGTACTGCTTGCCCTACCTCTGTCTCGACGATGGCATCGATGAAGAAGCCAACTGCGATGATGTTGTGCGCCTCTTCGGAGCACCCTTCCAGAGATAGTTGAGACACCCGCATGATGTCTTGCCATAGCTCCTGCATTGGCTCCCCTGGTCGCTGGGTGCTGTTAAGAAGCTGTGCATGGTGCGCATGTCGCAGGTACTGGTCGTCGAAATGTAGCTCCAGGGACGACACCAGTGTGGGGTACAGGAGGTAATAAATATTCTGGGGATGAAAAATACTAGCACTAGAGCCTTATGTCCTCAGGTGGATGGAATGGTTGAGAGGCTTAACCGCATACTTGAACAGTACCTGTCGATATTTGTGGCAGACAACCAATAGGATTGGGTTTCAAAGGTGCTATTGTTTCGCCTTGCTTACAGCTCTGCAGTTTACGAGTTCGCAAGAGTAACATCATCAAGGATGCTGATTGGAAGAAACCTACGCCTTCCTAGTGACCTGCTGTTTTGCCAACTGACAGAAGAGGGAGCTGCAGTGCCTGATTATGAAAGCCAATTATGTAACATGGTAGTTGGCATTCATGACTTTGCTCGACAGCACCTCAGAATAGATTCTAACAAGATGAAGACGCAGTATGATAGGAGAATGTCGGGCGACGTATTTCAAGGACAGCAGGCGTGGTTGTATAACCCCAGAGGCGAAAAGAATACTGCCCGATGCTACAGAAATGTTGAGAAGACCCCAAAAGTTTTCTGAAGAAGATCAATGATGTGTTCTTTCGGATTTGTCGTCAAGGCTCTCGGGCGATGCCGAGGGTTGTGCACATCGACCGACTGGCACTCTATGAAGGTCCGGATGTTGCAGTGTCTGTTCGCGACGAACAGGCTTGAAGAGGGGTCAGTGTTACGAACTCACTGCTTCATTCCGCGCGAGCGAGTGGAAGTATATTGCAGATGCGTTTATAGTGGCGTCGTCATGTCAATGGATTGTTTTGAATGACAGGCGAGCGATAGGCTGGTGGCCGCACATTTGTTACTGAAAGCGAGCTGTCTCGATAATCTTTTTTGCGGCGCGCGCTGTTGACCTTGGGTGTATTGAGTTTCTCTATTTAAATGAAGAATTTTCTAGTGTTTAACTGCCCTAGTTTCTCTAGCCGTGATTCGGGGTGCGTTGAACTTTCCAGATCTAGGCCAGCAGAGTATAAATATACAACGGACCTCCGGGTCGGGAGCTGTAGTTGTTGAATGGATAAGTTGCTGAGTTCTGAGTGATAGACGACGAGTGGCGAGAGAAGTGACCAGCGGAAGGGAAATCTGCAACTGCGAATATCAAGCAGTGAAGAGTGCTGCTAGCAGGCTGGAATATTGTACTATATGCGTGAGTGAAATACATTAAAAATGATGGCATCAGATAGACTGGTGATAATAAGTATGTGTTAACTGACTTTAACCAAACAGAGACATTAAGAAGGACTTAATTAGATTTGAAATAAGCATAAGATATTGCGCCGACTGAAAAATAAAACGAGTAAGAGTGAAGATAGATATTTTAATGCTGTAAATAATAGCTGTGTAAATAAATCGTAAATAAAATTTAGTTATTTTATTTTTATTAAGAACTTCATCCCCACGAACTCAGATCCGCCCCCGAGGCGTTTTGTAACTGTATGAATACACCCACTTCACCACATTTAATGCATTTTAAATCTTCAAACCGAGCACCATTATGATTACATAAAAACAAAATGAATGATTTCACAACGGAATGAAAAACTGAATGTTTATGTTGCCTCGTAAAATTGTATTGCAAAAGAAGAAAACTCAACATTAAAAAAAAATTTNCGCCCCCGAGGCGTTTTGTAACTGTATGAATACACCCACTTCACCACATTTAATGCATTTTAAATCTTCAAACCGAGAACTATTATGATTACATAAAAACAAAATGAATGATTTAACAACGGAATGAAAAACTGAATGTTTATGTTGCCTCGTAAAATTGTATTGCAAAAGAAGAAAACTCAACATTAAAAAAAAAAAATTATTGGTTTTGTTATTTTTTACACTAAAGAGCCAGAAAAACAGGCATAGGCGTGCGTAGCAATTAACGGCGGTATGGAACCAATTAGAGTAACACGATACGGTCGGCAGCTAGATCGGTTACTGCTGCTACAATGGCAGGTTATCTAGATTTAAGTGAGTTTAAACGTGGTGTTCTAGTCAGTGCACGAGAGATGGGACATAGCATCTCCGATGTAGCGATAACATTTGGATCTTCGCGTACGACCATTTCACGAGTGTACTGTGGATATCGGGAATCCGGTGAAACATCACATCTTTGACATCGCAGCGTCAGGAAAAATATCGTGAAAGAACGGGACAAATGACGACTGACGAGAATCATTAAACGTGACAGACGTGCAACCCTTTCTTCAATTGGTGCATNCTAGTCAGTGCACGAGAGATGGGACATAGCATCTCCGATGTAGCGATAACATTTGGATCTTCGCGTACGACCATTTCGCGAGTGTACTGTGGATATCGGGAATCCGGTAAAACATCACATCTTTGACATCGCAGCGTCAGGAAAAATATCTTGAAAGAACGGGACAAATGACGACTGACGAGAATCATTAAACGTGACAGACGTGCAACCCTTTCTTCAATTGGAGCATATAGGATTTGTGGACTACCCTGCAGGATTCATGGTCTGCATTGCCTCCTGCATACCTTCAGACATTAGTCGAGTCCATGCTACGTCGTCTTGCGGCATTTCTGCGTGCTCGGGGGGCCCTACACGATATTTGGCAGGTGTAGCAGTTTTTTTGGCTCTTCAGTGTTCATTGTTTCTTTCAGGTGACACATGTTGTTTGAATGTCATTTTATACACGTTGTTTTACTTATCTATTAGTCAAAAAACTAATCACTGAAAAACAGCGAATTAAATAGTCGATGGATTCAGTGTAAAATATCACTTAATTAACAAGTGAAGGAAACCAGAAAAATTCTCACTGATTCAGATTTATAGTGTACTGTAAACCAGAAACTTAGCCAAGTGGTGCGGGAGNTGGATTTGTGGACTACCCTGCAGGATTCATGGTCTGCATTGCCTCCTGCATACCTTCAGACATTAGTCGAGTCCATGATACGTCGTCTTGCGGCATTTCTGCGTGCTCGGGGGGCCCTACACGATATTTGGCAGGTGTAGCAGTTTTTTTGGCTCTTCAGAGTTCATTGTTTCTTTCAGGTGACACATGTTGTTTGAATGTAATTTTATACACGTTGTTTTACTTATCTATTAGTCAAAAAACAAATCACTGAAAAACAGCGAATTAAATAGTCGATGGATTCAGTGTAAAATATCACTTAATTAACAAGTGAAGGAAACCAGAAAAATTCTCACTGATTCAGATTTATAGTGTACTGTAAACCAGAAACTTAGCCAAGTGGTGCGGGAGTATTTATGTGTCAAGACTCATCCATTCACTTTTCGTCAAATTTGCAATTATGATAGTAATCAGTTTATATTAAAGTTATTCTTAAAAATTTGATTGTGATAAAATTATTAAAATACCAGAAGATGTAATGTATTATATTAAATTATGAAGTATTATTTTTCTTAGCTGCCTATTTGTTTCAAATAACACGTGTGCAAGCACCGGTAATACTGTTGGAACTTTCCCTTCTTCCTTTCAGTTCCTTTTTGCTCTAACCCTCCTTGATGAATGTCTGTATACGTCACTGCTGGACACTGCGACTGAAATTTGTCATCCATGAATGATTAATCCTTTTAACCCCAACATGTATTTATCGTTTTAGGTGATGCAATAGAAAAATGTTTTTGTAGGGAACTGTACTAGTATCAAATTGTTTAAGGCTCTGTTATATATGAGGATCAATAAAATAGAGTTTGTGCTGCAGTTATATTTTAGAAAACGGGACGCAGTCTCAAAAACTAAAAACTCCTGCCACACATAAGAGACTATTCTCGTTCGATGCAGAGCAACGTTACAGGTACAGGACGCTTCGAGGGAAAAGGTTAAAGAAAACGAAGATTCGAACAATTTAACTACAGCATAGAACTAGAGCAGCCACGGATACGATGGTCGCCGGAGTTACGGTGGTGTAGTGGTCAGACTACTCGCCTCCTATCTATGCGAAACGGGTTCGATTCCCGGCGGGGTCACTCCCGATTTTTTTCATTTTGGAGTCGTGCCGGACGATGCCACTGGTCGGTGGGTTTTCTCGGCGATCTCCTGTTCCCACCGCCCCTTTATTCCGGCACTGCTCCACACTCCCCTCTCTCCACCATCATCGGCACTCAAGACCTCGATGTTAAGAGCCGCCCAATATCTCTCCACCCTACTCCACTCCGCTAAGATCGCCAAATACAAATGACACATGTAGGTAGGGTTCCCACGCACCAACCGCCTGACACCTGATAGTGACACCTCCACCTAGCAGCGTTCAATCAGCGGGCCGAGTGGCCCGGTCTGTCGGCGATGTCCCGTCAACTGTGGGCAAAGCCCAGACACACACGCACGCACGTCCACCTCTCAGCCACTTGCGCCCTTCATCAAACCACAACAGATCGGGAGGGGTTGGTGCGCCCGGGAGAGGGGAAGGAAAGAGGGGAGTGGCGAGTGGAAGCGGACCAATGGAGCGTTTGATTGCCTCATTGTTTCGCGCACCGCAGTTCCATTAGCAGGCACCTTTATTGGTCCAACGAGAGGTAGACAGTGCTCGTCCCACTGGCGCTTGTGAGCGCGCTCGTTATTTGCGGACCTGTTTCGGGATTTGTGCAGGAGTAGAAGCGCTCTGAACAACAGGCATGTGGGCGACGGTGCCCGTACGCGGGTTTCAACACATTTACCGGCTTGCTCAGGATTTTTGCCTGCGCTTATATTTGTCCGCGAGACAGTGTTTTTCTCTACATCCGAATATGATGGCAGGAAATTTCTTCAATACACTGTGTATACACTTGCTGCAGGTTTTCTCTTTTCCCAAGGGTAAGTATTTGCCGAACTGACCGGTTCTGTTAAGGATTAGATAAATGAAACAGGGAATTTCCATGACTGAGGCGCAGAGAACAAGAAACAAACAACAAAGTCGCCTAACGAACTAAACTTCGATACAGTTATTCGTAGTAGGTCTTGTCACGAAATCTTTAACCACAAATTCACTGGCCCCATTTATGATCTGTATCTCAGCGAAAACTTAGTGATCCTTCTCCGATAAGCAATAATCAATTCGTCAGTTCTTCGGAGTGACCAATAAGGACAATTTATTATGGGTGGGACCGGGTCGGTTTCTGGACATTTTTTCCACGTTTACTACATTCTTGCACTTTCAATTTTAAGTCTTTATTTTCTTTATGTCTATGTCTTAGGAATACACCAACATATATCTAATATGTGGTTTTTGCCTCACAAATTCAATCATGTTACGGAACTTGCCAAGTTACCACGATTATATACGAAAAATAAAAAGTTGTAAGTCAAGGAATAGCTGAATTTCTGTATTGGAACACTCAGACCGCAAGGTGCCGGAATCGGCAGAGAATGACTTCAGTTAATTTATGGGACCAGATCATTTGAGTGAAACTGCTAAACATGATATAAACTTTAATTTGCAATTAATATGAACTTCACCACTTGAATTTACCAATATGTTCAGCAACAAAGCTAGAAAATCTCATTTGATGCAAAATAGCAAACATTATGAAATTTCGTTACACTGAAGTTTGATACAAAACATAAGTCCAAATGTTAAAACTTTTTTTTTAGTAATAAATAACATTCACAAAACAAGATAAATAAAGCAACGAGGTTCCTATCAGTCGTTAGAGAATCGATAATAAACAATAAACCATGATAAAAAAAAAAAAAGGAAAATACCATCAGATTACCACTAGAAAAAAAAAACATCCACAAACAAAAAAAATCTGGGAAAATATAAAATTGTGGTAAAAAAATGCCGAGACTTTGAATCCTAAATAATTTTAATTAACGGCCGAACTATTGGCATCAGCAAAGCGCTGTTTTTCATTTCATTTTTTAACCATATCTTGTCTAGTCTACTCATAACTGTACATAATGTCAACTCAGCTTGTTTATGGTGTTTGCCGTATACAGCAGAATATCCCCACAAAATTCACCACATGCAAGTTTTGCGACTAATAATAACTGTTGACGGTTAACGCTTTTCCAAAACTGTAAGATAATGTTACGAATCACCTTGGTGCACGTGCGCTTTTGAGGGATGGAGGTCTTGATAAGAAATAAAAGAAATATAATTAATTTCTTATTTTTAAAATAAAAATTTTAAGTATACACAGCTTTTACTTACAGCATTAAACTACCAACCTCTACCATACCAACTTATAATTCCTAANTGCAATTAATATGAACTTCACCACTTGAATTTACCAATATGTTCAGCAACAAAGCTAGAAAATCTCATTTGATGCAGAATAGCAAACATTATGAAATTTCGTTACACTGAAGTTTGATACAAAACATAAGTCCAAATGTTAAAACTTTTTTTTTAGTAATAAATAACATTCACAAAACAAGATAAATAAAGCAACGAGGTTCCTATCAGTCGTTAGAGAATCGATAATAAACAATAACCCATGATAAAAAAAAAGGGAAAATACCATCAGATTACCACCAGAAAAAAAAACATCCACAATCAAAAAAAATCTGGGAAAATATAAAATTGTGGTGAAAAAATGCCGAGACTTTCAATCCCAAATAATTTTAATTAACGGCCGAACTATTGGCATCAGCAAAGCGCTGTCTTTCATTTCATTTTTTAACCATATCGTGTCTAGTCTACTCATAACTGTACATAATGTCAACTCAGCTTGCTTATGATGTTTGCCGTATACAGCAGAATATCCCCACAAAATTCACCACATGCAAGTTTTGCGACTTATAATAACTGTTGACGGTTAACGCTTTTCCAAAACTGTAAGATAATGTTACGAATCACCTTGGTGCACGTGCGCTTTTGAGGGATGGAGGTCTTGATAAGAAATAAAAGTAATGTAGTTAATTTCTTATTTTTAAAATACAAATTTTAAGTATACACAGCTTTTACTTACAGCATTAAACTACCAACCTCTACCATACCAACTTATAATTCCTAACNAAATTTTAAGTATACACAGCTTTTACTTACAGCATTAAACTACCAACCTCTACCATACCAACTTATAATTCCTAACAGTGAGCACAATATTTAATGCCAGACCTCTTACTAGCTATAGTCATTTAATGTTCACTTAACAGTTACACTTATACGATGCTTGCAATCAGACTAAACTCGCTGGTCACTCTGTCGTCGCTCGTCGTTCCGATTATGGTACCACACACCTAGCGCTAATATCCCTACAAGTCTCCAGACTCTCTACTCAGAGGCAAGACGAGGCTTATATAACTGAGCTGACCTGGCCAGAAGGTTCTTCTAACCGCGACACGCACCGAGGAAGGACGTTGGGGTAATTAACTTAACCTTCGCCCAGCGACTACCCAAGGCATCCAGTCTCCCGAGGACGAGAGTAACATTAGTCCCGGAAGCGTTATCGAGGCTCGAGCTAGCGATGTAGCGGCTCACTTTTTAACTCTTTCCGTCTTTCTCCGGTTACTGGTGGCTGGCTCCGTTTGTGGATCATGTTATGCACACCCGAGGGTAGAGGGGAAGGTCACTAAGCCAAAGGGGCTTCTCGCATTACTTCGTCCTCCTCAAGTCTGTTCGTCCAGAACTGACTCTGTAATATCCGGATCTTCGTAGAGCGCCAGTCGGTCAATGTGGACCCACCATGGGTCCACATTGGGTTCTAGAACCCACCATGGGTTCTGGAACCCACCATAGAACCCACCATGGCTTCTATGGGGAGCCGCGAAGACAAATTGGAAGGGCATGAGTCACTGATTTGCTTCAAAATTTTATAAGGGCCTTCCAAACATCCCTGCTACCATTATTTGCAGCTTTCTAGATTTTCAATGTCACGCAGTCACACTTACTGTACTTCTCTGATAGTCTGCTTCGCAACTCTTGGGTCATGTCGGGTGTCCCTCTTGATACCATTTCCTCTTCTGTTCCCTAAATATGCGTGCGTGGAATTATACCACTTGCTGGACTTGTCTGTATTTCATATCCACGTGGTCACTTCTTAGCCTTACATTAACATTATTCCAAGTGCCTAACACTCATGCATCAAATCCCACTTTTCCATGATCGAGCACATCAGTCTTACTTTCTACTCTCTTAAAGTTCGCAGACTACAATAGCTGTTCACTGCGTTGTCGGCCATCGTTCAGATGGTGCCACACATATGGCGCTAATGACCGTACGAGATTCCATACTTCCGACTCAGAAGCACGCACCGGCTTTTATAGCTGAGCTGGCCCAGAAGGTTCAACGCGCCTCGTCCAGCGCCGAAGTAGGAGGGTGGGGTGATGACCACGAAATTCGCGTAAAGGCTACCCACGTCATTCTACCTTCCAAGGACGGGAGAAACTAAAGTCCCGAAAACGTTATTGTGGCTCCTGTTTGCGATTTCGCGGCTCGCTTTGTAACTCTGCCTGCCCTTCCCCTGTTACCAATTATGCCCTTGGAGGACTGAGCTACCCACACTTGAAAGAGGAAGGGAAGGTGACTAAGACAAAGGAGTCGCTCGCAAAAATACTTCACTGGTTACTCTAATGCAGGGATGCTCAAACGGTCGATCGCGATCGACCGGTCGATCGCGAGAGCTTTAAAAGTCGATAGCGGACATATTTCCACATTCCCTGAAGAAATTAAAAATAAGCGCATTCCGTCGGTCACTCGTACGGCGACACTGTGATACGTAATAATAAATGTAAAGTCACGCCGAGAAGAACGCTGCGCACCGCCGGAGTTGTCGGCGCGGCTTAGTATTGTTTGCTCCCATTGTTTGTAAAGAACGGCTTTCTGGATTAAGAAATCGCCTTGTGTGTTTTATTCNACGGCTTTCTGGATTAAGAAATCGCCTTGTGTGTTTTATTCCGTTTTGGCAAGTTTGATAAAATCAAACAACAATTTTATCCGTCGCCTGGAGCGCTAATCGTTATGAGAGTACACCTTCGCGCTAATTGTTATGAATATTCTCGCTAGGTCGCGCTCTCTTCGAAAAATGGCGGCAACGATTTACAAAATGTTAACATAACCTGATCAAAGTGTACTCGGCATAGTAACACGCGAGTGTGACCGGAGCTTAACAAAAAAAAAAATAATAACATACATTGGTCATAACAGCGATAGGCTTACCATCTGTCATTAGTTAGAGCTCATGTCTGCCTAATTTTTTTTGTCGATGGCTTGCTACCCACTTTTTTTTGCGGTCGATCGCTGATGGTACAAGTCTGAGCACCCCTGCTCTAATGTATTCCGTAGCAGTATGGGAGTTTTTTACTGCTTCAGATTCTCAGGAGGGATTTCAAGAAAGGGAANTGCTCTAATGTATTCCGTAGCAGTATGGGAGTTTTTTACTGCTTCAGATTCTCAGGAGGGATTTCAAGAAAGGGAATTTTGTATTTTTTCGAAGCGCCTTTCATAAAGTTATGTACTAAGTATCTCGGAAAGCGAATTTTATTTATATTTTTCTGTTTCCTATGTATTTATTTGCAAGTTATTTTGTTTANCTAATGTATTCCGTAGCAGTATGGGAGTTTTTTACTGCTTCAGATTCTCAGGAGGGATTTCAAGAAAGGGAATTTTGTATTTTTTCGAAGCGCCTTTCATAAAGTTATGTACTAAGTATCTCGGAAAGCGAATTTTATTTATATTTTTCTGTTTCCTATGTATTTATTTGCAAGTTATTTTGTTTAGTTTAGTTAGCAGTGGCGCTTTCCGTGGTTGTATATTAAAATAACAAAGACAACAAATGTATTACAATAAGGCCACATACTATGGCGTAAGAAGATTTAATTAACCTCGGTGTTACAGATAACAGAAAAATTAGTTGCTATATGAATGTTTTTCTGAGGTCGCGGCTTGTTGGGATTTTCAAGTGAATAATTTGACATGCTGAGTGAAGTATTTCGTAACTGTGTTCTTTAATTCCTCCTTAGTGGCAGAAAGTCACAGAACATCCATTTTTGTTGGTTACAGAGGCACTAATCGTGTAACTAATAGGATGTTGGACCTCCATTTTATGTAATCACAGCAGTAGCCATTCTGTGTAGGACCACAACTAACATATGGTACACAGATGGAAGAACTTGTTTCGAGTCTTCTTATAGAATGGTAAACAGTTGGCCTTCGTCTGTTGGTAGTGAGTGTTTGGCACACAAACGATGATATCTACCATCATGAATTTTTTCTTTCCTGTTCAAATAGGGGCTTTGAGTGAACCAGTTATGCACTCTTACCTGATTGTCTTCGAACCGAGGCACAGTTGATCGTACTTAAAAACAGGAGAATTATCGTAATGATACAGTTAAGGGCGTATTTTAAACCGTTGCCACAATGCGGGAAGCATAATATTGTCCGTAATGTATTTGTGCATGATGGAATTCATCGATTCATCTATTTATAGAGTGGCCAAGCCAAAAATATTATTAATATCTCTATATAATTGCATAAAAACAACCAAATTTTAATGTCGACACAACACACTCGGGTAATTTTTTACCTAGCACTATGTGTTGGTCATGTCCTCACACTTCCATTCGAGTTCCATATCATGTTCCGTGAATCATCACTTTATATGACGTTCCACTGCTTTGCAATCCAATAACCGTGTTGTATGCACTACTCCAAATGATTTCAAGGATTGGTGCGTGTGATCGGTGACTTCATGAGAAAGTAGTGTCAAGTATGTAAACTACTAAGTACTATCACTTCTCAGCCGAATATTTTTTTTGCACTTGAAGCTTTACAATGAGCTGCGACGGAAGTCGTCTGTAATATTATATAACGATATCTGAAGATTCATAAGCAAGGAANAAAGCTTTACAATGAGCTGCGACGGAAGTCGTCTGTAATATTATATAACGATATCTGAAGATTCATAAGCAAGGAACGCTCCACAGTTTGCTGCTCTCAATTAGTAAGTTTTTGCGCATAGCAACGCGATCCTTGAGTCAAGCGCTTCCATGGCGTTTCTAGTGGAAAATGACGGAGCTAACCACTGCACAGAGGTGCGTTTACTGTTTGGCAATCGTTCTAACTAAATGCTAGGGTAAATGCGCTCCTATGAGTATACATCCTTTTGAAAGCACGCGACTATCTTCGTTGGCTCATCGAGACAATTGTGTTGAAGAAATTGTACCTTCACTTATGTAGCACCCGAATGGGCATGATCACTGGGTGCAGAGGTGTACCCGGTGACTTTTTGAAAATATTTGGATGTACAGAAGCAAAATAACGTCGCTTTCTCTTTTAATATAAAGGCCTATACGCTGCAAGATTGTGGGATCTCCTTGAAGATTTATTATTCATAATCCATTATTTCATTCTTAAAACAGCCCCTATTTATATATTTTTCCCACACCTTCATCACTGTTCTTCAGACAGTCCCCTCGTAATTAAAAGGGTTTGTCCGACTTTCAAAAACAGCGTAATGAGAGCCCACGAGGGTTAAACGAGGTGGAAATGCAGCAGCACTGGAATTCAAGAGCTGGGGAACGGAAGTACCCCGGGAAAACTCCGCCTGCCAACAGCAACGTCCGCCACTTTTCCCCCATGCGAAAATCCGGGTCACACCACTGGGAATCGAACTCGGTTCGCCTTGACGGGAATAGAGNCGCCACTTTTCCCCCATGCGAAAATCCGGGTCACACCACTGGGAATCGAACTCGGTTCGCCTTGACGGGAATAGAGCAGTCTGACCACTTCACCACCGCGGCCCCTCTCCCTTTTTGATGTCTTCAGTGACTATGCTTTCTGTGCCGTAACTCACGTATGGTGAAATGGAACATCCTCCTGTGTGAATCAGTTTATGAAGACCAAGCTGCTAATCAGTGGCACGTGACCCACTGTAATTATGTAAAATTATTGCACTTGAATAAATTTAAAGTAGCTCAACAGCGAGGTTAAAACCTGTGGGCTTCTCAACTTAGAGGCACGCACCCATGGGGAGTCATGAGAGAACTTAATGGGTGGCGTGATAAATTGTGAGAAAAATACTATAAAAGCAGTTATATTATTGAACAACACTTTGTTTGAATTACAGAATTTATGCAATTATTGACCCCACAGTAATTGTACATATGTGTATTAGTGTGTATATACATGTATAAGCGTGTATATAAATATTAATACATGCATAAACAATCCATCGCGATGCATATATTTGGGGAGGGAGGCGTAACCTTATACATTACATAATGGGTCACAAGTAAGCTGATGGCAGAGCAGCGACGAACTTCAAGGACCCTGTGGGGAAGATGAGTGCCCTTGATTGTACATATTCCTGCGGATGGCCACGACCGTCAAGTTTCTCACGAGCGAAACTCTTGTATTACGCCACCGGGAATCGATCCCGAGTCTCCTTGTTGGGTCGCATGTGCGTCAACTATCGCGATTTCCGGATCGATATAACCACACTGAAAATTTATTTATTTAAGACCTAATCCTTTTTACGGAACTCGACCCATTCTAGAGCCCTTAAAAAAAATAAAAGATATCTTGGACACCAAAACGGAGGTTAAGATGGAAAAATAGTATTCGGGGTACCCCCCACTGCGATTTGAAAAATTCCGTTTAGAATAAATTATTCAGAGAGAGAAGAGGATCCATTGTTCACGGAGGGGAGGTATATTTTTTATAGCGTCCGTACAGAGGTGGGATACACGAAGCCATTCGTCTGCGAGCTGGCCGTTGGAATCACTCACTGCCCGGTCGACTGTCTGCTAGCGTCGTGAAGAATAGGCCTCGTATCTACTTAATGGATTAGCACCACGTTTCTCGCCCTTATTGCCACCACACCACCGCCAGGTTCAAAGTGTTTCATGTCTTGCGGCTGCTACATTCGCAATTTCCTCGGGTGCAGCCGCAGGAATATCAATAGCTGATCCTGGTTTCTTAATGTCCGGTCATCATCGAGACAATACAGAATAATTGCTTTCTTATGGGAAGGAACTTGAGTGTGGACAGGTCACCATAAAAAAACAAAAGTTCACCTGACTACACTCTAAAACCATTTTGTAAGCTTATTTGTACCATCGGAAACCTTTGTAAAAATACAGTAATCTACATTGTAGAATTTCTACTTTCTGAAGTTACAAGAGCTGTATTTGTAATAAATATTAAAACAATGTTTGTACTAAGCAAGAATCATTTTAAATGGCGAAGTGAAAGTTACAAATAATTACATTCTGCGATAGGTATATCATTTAAAGCAAGTGAACAAGTTTGCGAATTACATTTACTTAAAATTATTACCGCTAGAAAGATGGACAAGGAGAAATGGTTTGACGTAGCATTCGATTTCCTTTCAAGCTTACAAATATTTATTGTTTCTTACTTTAATTTCTTTGACAGGGTATACTTATGTGATAATGCAACTATGTGCATTTACCTTGCCCGATATTTTTCGTAACCAAACGAACCTACTGTGATGATATTTTATAGGTATTTAACTGTTGTACTGACACGAACAATCATAAAACAATATATTTGGCGGTAATAATAATAGCGTTTTTTAAATTCGCATCTCGCCTGCCTGCTTGATGTTATAAAAGTAAAGTAATTACCTAAAGTACTAACCCCTATTCTATCCATGATGTGACATAATTTTCTCTTTTCATACGTTAATATACAAGGGATATTATTATTTATACACATACACGTAATGCAAGACAATTTGGCAGTGTTGATAAGGTCTTCGGGGTGTTTGCTCGAATACCGCTGGAGGTCAGCGCAATTTTTTCTTAAACTAACATTAAAAACTTTTTTTACACTACTCTCTTATTTATTTATCACAGTTCTTTTCAACAGTATAAAAATAATTATTTTATTTTCGCCCTACTGTACTGAACGTTGAGATACGAGTCTTTCCAACAAAACTTTCAGTAGTCCCAAAGGAAATATTTCGCGACATGATATACAAGGATTTTTCTTTATGAGTACAAAACTAAGCAGCGCGTCTAATCTGACGGTTAATGTAACAGTATTTTTAGGTAGTTGCCCGTTGCCACAAAGTTTACGAGATAAAAAATAGAAGACGTCCATGATAATTGCGTGAACAATTAGTGAGAGTAACAATTAATGATGAGAACTCATAAACTCGCACCAATTCTACCATCACACCAATCAGAATTGTGGTTTTGGATTTGATGAAAACATGAGATTGGAGTCTTTTCAAAGTCTCCTTCTCAGATGAGAGTACTGCGGTTTGAAAACTTTCAGGTACTAATATGTTTGTTATAGTTATCGAGTAAATGTTACATTTTCAACAGAAGATATCAAAATTAATTCAATTAAAATATTGAAGTAGTGGAATACAACAAATGTTACATTTATCTCGTGATTATGCTGATTTTGAGTTCAAAACTTGCTTCATACAAATTTCGAGACTTTTGTGAAACACAATTGCTTGACGTGGCTGAAATGATCATTGGAATCTTAACGATAAGAGGTTTTGCAGTGTGAGACATAGTTTGCGTTTTATAAGAACTTGACTAGCTTTTCTTTAACGTTAATTGTTTATGATAATATTTTTAATAAATAGGTAAACCACGTAATGAATTTCCAAAAACCAATTTATGAAATTCTGTCTATATAACATGTTATTTTGAGTTGTATACGTTTTCCCATAGGTATAATTTTGAAATTTGTTTGAAACAAGAAAAACGTTTGCATTTTATCGAATTCGTTAATTTTAGTTTTCTGTATTAATTTTCTGCTTTTATTCCACTTTTGTTCGACCACCATTAAAAAATCAGTGCAAAGGTCGAACCTCAAATTGTATACAAAAGAAGATGTTTTTGATAACCACGCAAATAAATAACGTGTCTAATCCCTTAAAACAATTAAACAAATCTGCACGATAATAATTAAACAGAATACTAATAAAAATATTATTTGAAATATTTAGTACTTAAGTAATTCGTTAAATATGCAATTAAAGGCATTACAATATAAGTAACTAATATTAAAATTGAAATATTACATCACATTAAAACGAAAAAAAATATTATAACACCGGATAGCAATATCACAAAATTATAATATATAAGAAATAAAAACAAATCATACTGAAAACATAAATAACTGTAAATATAAAGAACAGCGTCAATGTTGCTGCGGTAGTGTAGCGATCTGGTCACTCGCCCTCCGCCACGACGAACCTAGTTGCAATCCCGGTGGGAACAAACAAGGAGATATCGTTTGTGGGAAACGTGGTGGACGTTGCCATCAGCGATGAGTTTTCTCCGGCCTCTCTGAATCCCTACGCATTCCTGAAGTCCTCAGCTGGCAAGCCCCGTCCTAATATCCCTAACTCACAAACACACACGCACACAACTTGAAGTACGCACACTCTAGATCTCTATCAGTGGTTTAAATNGCACACTCTAGATCTCTATCAGTGGTTTAAATAATTATAATTATTATACTGAGTGTTCAGTTCATTAGCTGTTATCTACGTGTTCATCAGTGGACAGCACTGAGGTTTTACTCTCATTCCAGTGCTGTTTACTAAGAATCAGTAGAAATCACTGTTTATTCCGAGAATACCTCCTAATAAAATGATCAGTATAATTTTACTGATTCTAGTAGAGCAGTTACAACAAATCCGTAGTCAAATTCGCTGATTTGGAGCAGTTTTAATAGCTTAGATTTTAGAGCGTACAGCAGTATCAGTTGAACTATATAGGCCTACAGATATNGATTTGGAGCAGTTTTAATAGCTTAGATTTTAGAGCGTACAGCAGTATCAGTTGAACTATATAGGCCTACAGATATGAGCTGTTCAAACAAAGAGATCGTAGCAACAGATTTGATTGCCTATACAATAAAAATACGCCTTTAAGATAATGGCAATACTCATTGCCAACGGCGGTAAGGCGAATGGAACAAGGGGGCCGTTATTGTTTTTGAAAGTTGGGAACGAAATANCATACTCATTGCCAACGGCGGTAAGGCGAATGGAACAAGGGGGCCGTTATTGTTTTTGAAAGTTGGGAACGAAATATTACATTTCTCGGGCGCAGGAAATCTTGCTGCACGATAGCTTTCGCCTTCTTCTTTTGCTGCAGGAAGTTTATAGACAAAAAGGTCTTCAGGTTTGACCTGCTAAAAGCCAAGGAAGATGCCGTAAAATTAAAACGTGAGGAGAATTTGTGATTATAGATAGCTTTTCAACGGATATAAAGTTGCCCGATCCTGAGGATGAGCATATCGTAGGATGACATTGTTATGTGATTACACTTTTCTTCCCTTCTACTCCAGCGACAGATTGAGCAATATGCTGAGAGCTTCATAACCAACAGAGTATATTCTGCCATAGAATAAAACTAAATTTATGGTAGCCGAAACACACCGTTATAAAAGCTGCGATTTTTTTATAACGAAAAACGGCCAGTTATAGACAGAGGAACAATAACGTGAATTGCCTANCGTTATAAAAGCTGCGATTTTTTTATAACGAAAAACGGCCAGTTATAGACAGAGGAACAATAACGTGAATTGCCTAGTAAATTAAATAACTTAAAGATTTACTTCTGCGTTGCTGAGACTGTAAAGTGGAGGAATATTTTTTTAAGAAATTCAGTTTACAGGTTAGTACCAACAAGTGGATAAATATAAAGCTCCAGAAACAAGTGCGTTGGCCGGGGCTATTTCTTAAAATCGCTATAAATCACATTGAATAAAGTGACTATATTGTACACTGGGTTTACCGTGACTGAGTGGAGTATTTTTCACTGGTTCGCAACTTTCATTGCTTTTGTTTTGGAGTGGTGGCAACCCTCGTTCACACGGCCACAAAAACATAACATCAGGCCACGTCAATAGGTTCTGGGTTTGAATCCCAAATAAGCAACAAGTTTTGCTTATACCAGTTTGTGTAAAGTCCTGTTATCATTCTTCTGGCATAAATAAAGGAAATTAATCAACGTCATTTAGAAGTTTTGAATTTTTTTCGCAATTCTTTCAGTAAAATTCTGGTGTTCATTTTCACTGACCAACAGAAAACAGGTCATTGATTCGTAATTTTTCTTGAAGTCGGTACTATTTGATTACTGTTGCTATAGTCACCTGTGTATAGACTGTTCACGGTAAAGTGAAGGCCCTAGTTACTTTTTCCTTTCGGCCATTATTTATTCATTAACCGCTTTTTAAAATAAATATTGTCATGAAGGTAATAAATACAGTATGTATATTCCACCGCATTCCGAAGTTAACGTCTAAGGCTGAAGTAAAATGTATTTACTGACTATCATTCTAGATGAGAGGGTTTTAAAAAGTGCTCACTTTACCGCGCAAAAGTCGCTCATTTCTTCTAGAAAGTCACGAGTTGGCAAACAACCACGACCGTGGATGTATCAGCAACTTATGATATTTCATGAAGCTGATATCTGTGCTGTGCTATAATTATACACCCTATCATTTCCCGTTATAAAACGTCTCCAGACTAGGCATCACAAAACTCTGTTTAGTCACGCTAATGTAATTTGTTCACTAGCTGCTGCCAAAGTTAGAGCGTGTTCTCCTGTTCAGCTCGCCCACGCGGTGTTAGGCCACCCGAGTGCTGACTGTATGTAATGGCTTCAGAATTCTCCAAGGCGTGTATGATGATCAGTGGTTCAATGACATATGTAAAACACACAAATACACATGTGACAACCTGCACGTTAACAAACTATAAAACAAAGTTATATGGTCCTTAGTCATGATAAATGTTTCTATGCTACTTTTTATAGCAAAGATTTATTAACTTTTAATGTAGGGGATAAACGTAACTTAAGAAGTAGCCATTAACAAACCACTTTTTGAATGTACGATGCGTGCAAGAACAACACCGCAAAATAAAACGTTTGATAAAGCACGAATCTTCATATTAAGAAAGCGTTACTGGTAGATAAAACGCATTCCAATGCCAGTAAATTCCCAATAAATAGTGGCCAGAATTATGCGCTAGTTTATTTGAGAAGTTCGATTTTCGTAACGAAATACTTGCTTTCGCTAGGGATCGGAAGTCACTTTATTAGTCCTGGAATCAGTGAGAAGCCTGCAATGTGAAAAGGATCGAATCCAATACATCCTGGGCAAAGGTAATACTAACTGCTAACTGGACGGTAGAAGTTTAAAAACTATAGCTAAATCTCCAGCATGCAGAGGAGTGTCAAATCTGATTAAATGTTACTACTCCAACGTATACAAAAATATAAAGAACACTGTGTTTCTATTAGAGCTACAGGCACATGGGCTCCTTAAGAGTACATGGGCGCCCGATATATTTTTTTTCGCGTTCGAGGCATAGCGATGAGGGCGACAATATCACGTGCGCCCAGCGTTCCATCGCTCATACGTGCAAGACACTGGACCGGCGTATAGTGCTTCCGTCGTCACTCCTTCCTGTGCAAATTGCATCTGTAACAAGAGGACTTTATTACACGCGATGGAAGCTCACAAATGTAACTACGACTGTATGGTTTCCCTTTCTCCTACCTCTTAAGGAAACTGCGCACGCAAGATCCGAAAACGTGATTTTTTTTACGAGTTTCGCGATATTTACACTTTAAATACACGTTATATGGAAAAAAAAATTATTGATGGCTTTGATAATTGATTTTTATTTATTCCGGCAAAATTTCGTACTACAAAGATAGATATTTGCTGAGAAACACGTAAAATCCCATACAAAGAATGAATGGAAAACATTTTCGAACTAAGAACTCTTAAATAGAGGGCACTGAAAAGAAGCTGTAAAAAAATGGTGTCGTCTTGCTTCCTGAGAGATTCGTAGGTAGGGTGGATTGTCGACAGGCAGGACAATAACAGGATGTGATTGAACGTTGTCGCCAATTTGCGGATTAAAGGGAAATGGCGCGCATAGCTACGGAAGCGGTCACAGGCGAATTCCGGTCGATGGGGGTGGGTGGACCGGGGCCAGCTTTGTTCGAGTTGCAGTCCGCGAGGGTTCCTTCTCCCTGTCATGCCGAGCTGGTCTCACGCGGAAACGACTACAGTGCATAATTACCGGCCCGGGAGCTGAACTGCTGGACTTAATTACTTAAAAGCACTCGGGAGAACCCACCACAATCACTGAATAATTACCACCCCTATCAATACGTAATCCGCCCATCACCCGAACTCAATTAACACTTGTTTGCCCCAATCGAAATCACATAAATAAATTCATTATTAATGAAATTGTGTGTCTAATTGATAAAACAATTATGTAAGTTACTACAAATAATTTAGAGATTTTTTATTATACTTAAATATTGTAAATAAATTTTATTTTAGTTGCCAAAAAATTTTTTAGCATTTTTCTAAATCGTTAAATGCTTGATAATTAGTTCTGTCCTTGGAAACTTTTATCTTCTCTTTCTCTCCAGGACCACTGAGAAACTAGAGCGCTGTTGGGGGGGAGGATGGGGGGTTGGTAATATCGTCAGTAACAAGTACTGAAGGTGAGGCGTGGCAAAAGCTCGAGAATAACCGTCAACTGTCAAGTAAGTTTATTACTTACGTGAAAGGATCAGAGAAAATATGTCATTTTAATTTGCTTAAATGCATATATATATATATACATAGAAACGAATTTTTATACCACAAAAAACATGAGGTCTCAGCAGTGAAGATGGAGGCCAAGCCTGCATCTTCAGCTTCGTCGGAGACGAAGCTGAGGCCTCATGTTTAATCTAATATGTAAGTTACGTCGACAGATGTTTGCTCATTCCTGTCAAGAATGAAACATAATATGATAAACCAACTTATTCATGGGGTAGAAAAATACGGCGGTGTAAACTATACTATGTGGCTGGAATGTAGCTATACGAAACCGGAGCCCCACGAAGACGAACATTGTAGATGTGTATATAATATAGACGCAATAGTGAGCACTATTGACGATAGTATAGACAAGTTATGATAAAAAGAAGAATAAATGGAATCCAAGAGTTCGGGTTGGAACCTGGCTTCAGTAAATCATCTACAGCTGAGGACAAGTAGGCTCATTTCACTTGTAAAATAGACATATACTGATTTCCGTCTACCTGACTACAGATAATTACGACAAAAATAACCAACAAACCACTACATGATCGCAAAGCTTGGAGTATGTGTGGAGTGAATTGCGGAGGATGAGGGGCAATTTGCGGAGCAGGAAGGGGTAATTTTCGGAGCTCAAGGGGTCATTTGCGGAGCAGGAGGGATAATTAAGGTTCATTTAGGGGTCATGTAAGGGTCACTTAGGAGTCATTCACAGAGCAGAATGGGTATTTTGCGAAGCATGAGTTCAAGCTGAGAAAACAACATGCCTGGAAGAAACTCTTGAAGATGTAACTGCATAGTAATGTGATCAAGGATACAGGTAAAAGATTTGGTTGAATGGAAGCATAAAAATGCTTAAACCTCACTGATTAAATATGTTAGTAAGTTTGTATATAGAGCAGCAGCTAGNAAACCTCACTGATTAAATATGTTAGTAAGTTTGTATATAGAGCAGCAGCTAGGTAAAGTAGATACCAAGTTGCTACTGTAGAAATAACACCAGTTTCTTTTATGAATATGATGCAAGCCAATTATTGTACGAAGACTACAGTGGAGCTTACCTCTATGGATGTACCTTCTCCCACTGCTGGAAAATTACATGGCAAACAGTGTTGCTGCTGTGAAAAGATCTTCAGTAAAATATGCCATGCTCGGCGACATGAGAGAACCATCTGTACGAAGAGTCCTTTTCGCGCGATGAAGCATTGTGACTTTGGTACTATGCAGTTTATACAAAGCGATACAATTAAGGAAGACATCGAGATCTGCATCGGTTCGTCTACTGGAAGCCAGGTAGTAATGTTACCAATACCCAATGCTGCATCGGTGGGTACTTATTCGTCAGCCGATAATGATGAGACAGTTAATGCTAAAGATGGTATGAGTTCTTTAGAGTTATTCTGTGTGGAATGTACACTTTCAAGAATTTCGCGTGTAGTCGACGTACTTCAAAATAAACGGTCCTCAGCTCTAAATACTGATGATGACCATGCAACTCCTGCAAAGAAATGTTAACTTGATATTGAGGATGAAACAGGAGGTGAAGACGATCATGAAGACAGCATTGATGATAGTGATTATGGAGACAGTGTTGATGAAGTATCTTATCAGAAGGATGATGAATCGCTCGACGCTCCCCCACAATTCACCAACGAGTTTCCGTCGACAAGTGGTGTGCAGAAGGCAGAAGGCGTCATGTACGCTCGTTAATTTTCTGCAACAAGTGAAATGGAGAAGGCAGAAAACACTGAGAATACTGATTACGTGTTTACCGAAGACCCAAAATGAACCTGGTGATAGACTGAGACATTTGATCGCTTTGCAACAAGATGGTGATTTCTCACACATTAACGAAATATCTTCTACCATTAGTGAACTGAAGGATCGGTGTTATATAATATGAGACTGTTGGCACCTATTCATGATCTGGAAACATCTGAGAAAAGTACAGATCAAATGTATGAAATAATTAGAAAGATAAAATGTATGAAATAAGTAAACAAATTATAATTATGTGTACATAATAATATGAGTTTAACTTCTTACTCAGACTGATCTGCTTCTCTGAAAGACTTGTTAGTTCATTGGTGTGTGCAATCGATTTCGAGAGCCTGTGTTAGATATAATTTATGCTAGTGTGTACAGGAGGAGGAACCTTGGTAGGTTTTGAAGTATTATGCCTTACTCGGGTCGATTAAAACATCTGCTGTTTTCTATATGACGAACGAATGAACTGGGGAATATTTTTGAGGAATGTTTCTCAACTGGTTACTTGGTCCGGTCATTCGTATAAGTCGACTTTTTCAAGGTTGGTCGTCATCGACTGTTGATATAGCTGGGTGGTATGGTGGGTTGGTCTTGACCACCGTTGTAGCCATTTTTGCAGGAATTGGTCTTGGTAAGAGCCAGTCTTGGGTAGAGTCGCGTCTCTTCAGGAACCGGTTGGGGTTTTGGTTTAGAGAAAGGGAGATGAGTGGATACTCATGTGGTTGTATGATGGTGAGGGTGGATTGTGAGGGGACGAGCTATTGCGAGTTATTGTGGTATGATTGGGGGGAAGGACTCTTTTGAATGGATAGTGACATGCGTAAATGTTGATGGTAACTGAACAATGGTAAGTAAATTGGGAGGTAAGTGGAGCGACAAGAGTGGGTTGGTTTTTGCGCCGGTGGGAGAGGGGTTATATTGTTGTGTATGCCACTTGAGGCGACACTCCAACTTAAAGGAAGACAGGAGGGAAAGAATAATTAAAACAATTATTAACGCTACCGATAATTTTTCAATGGCATGTAAAACTGTTACAAGTCCTCGGGAACCGGTTATGAGAGGATTGGGTAGGAATTCCTCTATTTCCCCTGAACATCTCATATCTGAAGAGCCGGAGATTGGAGCCCTGCCGTTATGTGTATGCCTCACGTCGCTGACGCCCCACGAAGACCCTCTCTCCTGGTTCGCAACCCCAGACCACTCTTCTCGACCCCTCCATTTATTATGTTGTAACTCATTCCTATTTGCTGATAGCTTTGCGTGGACTGAGTCATGGTTGTCAGCCGTTGGCCATTTTTCGGTGTCAGTCAGACCTGATTAATACGACCCAACTTGCAGGTTTTTTGCCTATAGATTATGCTTTCGCAGTGCTGCTCGTGCTGGCCCAATCTCCTTAGCAGGCCACCGTTGACCGACTTTCTCCTGAGCGCACTGCGTGGCTTGTGTTGCAATCGTAACAACACCTCCAAAGTTAGTGAGAAGATTTGCCCCAGTCTCGAGTGAAGGGCAGGTTGTAGAAGATAGATACGGTGGAAGTAAGAAAAATACTTTTTTTTTCAGCCAGTCCGTGATATGTGTGCAACGAACAGCCCCTATAGCAGGCGAAACGCTTGCTGGGCAGTGTGAAGCGTGAAATGGGCGCAACCACCACTGTTATCCTGGTTCCGGCGGTGCCGAGGGCATAGAGAAAGGATACAAGTACCGAAGGCATGTAAAATTGACAAANACTGTTATCCTGGTTCCGGCGGTGCCGAGGGCATAGAGAAAGGATACAAGTACCGAAGGCATGTAAAATTGACAAAGTGTCTTCTACCAGTTGTCGTGGGAATTAGGTCTGGTCAACACTTTCTGCAGGAGCCCAAAACAGTAGGCAGGGCTGGCTGTGGTCGGCAACCCGTTGTGTCAGCCTGTTGTTGCGGAGTATAGGGGGAAGAGGGGTTAGAGAGCATAAGTTGAAGGTTAAGGACTTTATGGAGCAAGAATATGAAGGACTCCTGCTGATAACATATGTAGATATACAACATTGGTTATGTATAAATCTTGTGAAAAAAAATTGTTTCAAGAAAGAATTGTGCACATAATAGCGTCCTAATGACAAAGTGGATTGATTTTTAAATTTATGTAGCCCNATTGTTTCAAGAAAGAATTGTGCACATAATAGCGTCCTAATGACAAAGTGGATTGATTTTTAAATTTATGTAGCCCATCTGTAGCAAACGTGTAATGGCTAAAATATACCTGAAATTAAAATGAGCAGTACAAAACCAATTACAACATATGTATGGACAGTAAAATGATAACAACACTACTGTACTATACACTATCTGCAATAACAAGCATGGGCAATCTTCATACATTGATTTCAGCATCTTCAGTGATGAAATTCTCCAACAAACGAGTAAAGTCCTATCAGATCTGACTATGGCAACGCTACTCTTAATATGAATGCGTACGTTCTATAAACGCTTACTTCCTATGAACACTGAACTAACATACTCCTGTATTGAACGTTGTAATTTTATTTAAAAATATGTAGACCCTACTTTTTAACACTACAATTCTTCTTAAGAGAATGAACGGATACAATTTGTACGACTGATTGTATTTTTATGTAACACTATATTACCGCAATAAATCATCCTTGAAGAACAGTGAAAGTTTCTTGTTTTGGTTAAAAGACATATATAATTTTGATC
The DNA here is from genome assembly GCA_002778355.1 of Clitarchus hookeri. Lineage (NCBI taxonomy): Eukaryota > Metazoa > Arthropoda > Insecta > Phasmatodea > Phasmatidae > Clitarchus > Clitarchus hookeri. The sequence goes on along the minus strand of NQII01006984.1, from coordinate 57,161 downwards.
ATTGTTCATAATGGCAATGGCTAGCTTTAATAAGTCGTACACTTTGAGCAATATAACAGAATAAACAATGACATACTACTGTACAGATACATATTGTGGGTGGATGCATCCTATTGAACTCCGGAGTTGCGCAGAGAAAATACCCAGTTTTATAGAAGTGTGCGTATTTGAAATTCACCGTGCAATATATCGAAGAATTTGCCGGCTTCTGTGTTTTTTTCTCAGGTTTGTAGAGATGGGGAGGAAACGGAGGTGGAAAGATCTCATCAAGGAGTACTGCAGTACACTATGTTTTCTGACAAGAATGATAAAAGGTTGGTATACTAATTGTTAGGAGGCAAAGATATGTAATTCCCTGCGTTACCCTTGATATTCGGTGCATATCAAGTGATCGTAATAATGTCATACATGCATCGCTGGGGAACTGTAGAAAGCGTGCGTCGCGGCTATGTGGGAGACTGTTTGGCTAGGCAGGCGCTTGCTATGTGTGCTGTACCGCATCCGGTTGCAGATGCAATCTCGCAAGAAGTATTGGAGGGGAATAGAGCAACGCATCAGATGAGAGGGCCATCGACTCGGAGCGGGCAGTAAGAAACGCGCTGTGCTACGTGTAAGTCGGTCATTTCCCAGAGTAGCGCAAATTCGTCGTTATGTTCCGGGAGTTTTAATCGTAGCCGATTAGTGACGTAACTGAGAATGTGGAGTACTCAATGTCGACTGAACCGCACGGCGGTGTTCCTTAGAGATGTCTCCGGAGGGCTGCAGCAGCCGTGATGTGATGCTTTAACCTGCGTGGAAAGGGTTGTGCGGGGAAAAGGGTATTGGGCGTGTGGAGTTCGCACTTGTGTGATTAGCGTACCTAGCGTTTTAGGCGCGCACATTTGTATGACGTAGGATAGCAGCCAAATGTATGAGACGCACGTATATAAGAATTACCGACGTCGTCAAAATTACAAGCGGTGATATCGTAATGTAAGAAAAATTCTCATGAGATTTAACTGAAAATATAGTGGGTTTCTCTAAGTTCGTCGGTAGGATGTTATCTTCGTCGAGAAATGACGGCGTCGAAAAGTAGGTACTAGTGTGCCAGTCGGTGCGTAGGAGCTTTGTGACGTTGGTCACCATTATTCCCAGCTTTACACTCGATAGATAGGACTGAAAGTTGATGTCACTGAGCCAAAGTACGGGTATTCCTACGTGTACAGAACTGATCTCCGGTACCCGCATATCAAAAATATTTGTCGCACTGATTATAAGTGCGTTACCTGCCCTTAGTTCACATCCGCAAGGTGATTTTATTGGATGGTTTTAATGTTTTCATGTTGGACTAGCGCAGATTCGGTTGTGTTGGCACAACTGGCATTTAGCGTAGGTGGCGAGTTAGAAATGAAATTTTTGTGTGGAAATATTTCAATTAGTTTCAGTTTGGAATCCATGACACACTCAAATGTACAATCTTCTTGTGCTGAGCGTATAACTTCTGTCTGAATAGCCTCTTTGATGCAGTTCAGTTTTCTGGCCACTCGTAAATCTGTGGATTACGGTAAATGGCGAACTCGTGTTCTTTTGTTTTCTGAAGTTCGTATAATTACCGAGAATTATGTTCAAATACTACTTATGCTTCTTTGTAAATGTAACATGATTTCATTCGCGATTGAAATGCAATCGGAAAATTTTTAAATAGTTTCCAATCTGCCGACTGAAGAACAAATGGTATTTGTATTTTCACTATCAGACTGGTGTAAGAAACATAACATTCCCTTATTGGCAAGTGAAAATATGTATTTATTTCGTTCGTCGGAATTACCAATTTCAAGCCCTGTTGATTAGCGTTTGACTGGATATATTGTAATTGTTTTACTAAGCCATTCATTCCAATTTTATTAAGAAGGAGATGATTATTCTTACAATATATGATATGTGTTAACATTTATTGTTCTCTTAGCAGTGAGTTAAATAATTCCAGAACGATGGATATCGAAAGTTGTTGTGTTGACGCTAATATCTCCCTAACGGAACGCATTCTCGTGTCCAAGCGAAGATCTATCGTAACGTTGTTTATTTCCTCTGCTAACATGTCCAATCTTTTATCTATTTGCGTAGTCGCAAGTTTTGTATTGTTAATTATTGATTACGTGACGTTGTAGTCCCACCTCAAGGCAACTTGAAGTTTTTAAGGCGTGGAAAATAATACCTGGTTATTATTTATTAACTGAGTCAAATGTTTATGTGATAGGGTGTTGCAACACCACTATAAGGCATCCCCGATAAATTATAGCCCTCTCTTCGAACGTGTTGGTAAGTTAACTTCGCTAAAGGATTCCGATAGCAGATGGTTTTGTAATTCCGCCACGATCTTTGTGATTAGTATTGCGTTTTCACATAGGTGTTTGATTTCCAATTTACAGATTTGTATATTCCATACCTGAGAACTGTAGATTACTTGTGGTGGCTGTAGTGGTATTAGATATAGTAATGGTATGCTGTTTAGTAAATACTATCAGATGCGACTTCGACCCAATACACGCCAGTGTGAATCTGGAATGGGGGTGTAGGTGATGTCATTAATTGTAACGATAGGAATATTGTACGCTTTATCAACGTCTTCATCCTGTCCTAGGACCTCCAAAAAAGTAAGTACAAGTAACTGACCACTCAACTTGTGTTAGCGTAAACATAAACTTAGTTGGAAAGTGTAACAATAGGCTAATATTTTATCTACGTTGGCGTCTTTCTTAAAAACGCTGACTTCAAACGCCTGGTGTTGCCAAAATCCTTAATAGACTTTTCTCTAGATTTAAATGCTATCAGTAATTTATTTGGTCCAAATAATTTGTGGATACGGAATGGTCCCGCCCACTTATAAGTGAGAGCTTTGTGGTGGGGCTTTTCCTTCATCCAAACCCACTGATTCTCTTCATAAGTAGCGGCTTTGTGTTTTTTATTAAATGGCTTTGGTTGCAATCTTTGCGCCCGGTTTATATTTCTTTTGGCAGCTCTTCTATCCTGCTCTAGAGTTTGTAGCCATACAGGGGTTCACAGGTGATGTTTGTTTAACACTACTTGAGCTGTAAGCGTTGCGTTTACACCATGTACCAAATGAAATGAAGAATATTTTGAGGAAGTGTTGGTGTAGTTGTATTATAGTTGAACACAACGAGATCTGAAAATTGGTCCTATTGACGCGGGCATTCTGCTGCATAAGTGGTAAGTTGTTGCCCTATCATTTTGATCATGAACTCGCTTAAGTCATTCGTTTGAGGAGAATAAGCCGTAGTTTGAAGCCTTTTTATTTGAAAGTCCAAAAGCAGCTGTGAAATGAGTTCATTTTTAATTGAGCTTCCGCGATCTGTGAGAATACATTTTGAAAAACCAAATTGTAAAATACAACTTTTTGCTAATTCTGCACATTATTTGGCGTCAACGGATGGGCGAGTTTTAGCTACAACGTATCTAGTGGCAAACTCAGAGAAAACTAAATGTTTGTAACCAGATTCTGTCTGAGAAAGCTGTTCTTTTGCAAACTTCACATTGTAAATATAAGGGGCGGGTCAATTGGTTGGAGGTGACCTTGTGGTTGAAAATTAGGTTGGTTCGGTTTTCTGGCAAATTTCGAATGTGCAGACATATTATTTCATGTATTTGTTTATAGATCCCCAAAAGTAGGCTTTCTTTAACATTTGAATTGTTTTGATAATCCGAAAGTGTCATCCGTCGAGGAGGGTCTCGTGATGAGCAGCGATAATTTCCGGAAAATAATATTTTGGGACTACTGTAAGATGTTTTTCGTCAGCTGGCGTGTATAGTTGGTTATATACTTCCCCGTTCACTATAATACCGTATCTACGGGCTTTTTTTCTATCTATTGGCGAGGTCTTAGAAGGGTAAAGCAATTGTTACGAACTCGCTTTTCAGCCAATTCATACATGAAAGATTATGAGAGAATGCTGGGGGCGTAACTCAAATAATGACTCGTTAATTCGGTAGTGCAAAACAGTATCTGATGAATTTATTACAATTTACGGTTATACAATTATTATTTATATTAGCATTGACCGGGGGAGCTTTACATTGAATTTAATATTATGTTTATTGTTACTTCACTCACGCCATTTTAAATAACCCTAACCGGAACGTCATCACCTTGTTAATGTTGCCGGAGGCTGATTCTAGGAGACGGTTAGCGACGGCCGGACACCCATCTTCCTGGTCTTCTACGCTGGTCGGGTCGCCCAAAGGACTAATGATGAATGACGACAACAAGACGGTTAACGACGGCCTATATCAAGCGCGTGGTTCTGCGGCCGCGCTCAGTGACCGGTGGAGGGGATTTCTGCAACTGTCGACGACCAAATGGTGGCGTTGCACTCCCGCTCGTTTATGTTTGAAGGTGTGATCAGGCAAGCCGTTCAGCTAAGGCCTGACCACACCGTAACACAATGCTATTTTAATATTTAGTATATGTGGATCGGTAGCTTACTCTCCCTGAAACGACGAAGTGTGTGAAGAAGGATGTTGTAGGTGAAATACAAGTAACTCGTTATCAGCTTCTACTCTGTTAGTTGAGTGGGCTTGTTATGATACGATAATATATTCTAAGATTACTTTTGTGCTCAATCAACTGTGATTGATGACGTGTGCGGACAGTGTTACACGCGTTAAGGAAGGCTGATCTGACGGTGAACGCAGAAAAAATTAGTTGGGCACAAGAACATGTGCGATGTCTAGTGTTTAATATTTCGGAGGGTAATTAAATCACTGATCCTGAGAAAATTAAATCTGTTGTTAATTTTTCACACCCAAAAAAATGTAACAGGCATTAAAATATTTTTAGGAATAGTTGCTTCTTATAGTAAATTTATTACAAATTTTTCTGACCTTACAGAATCATAAAACCAGTTAAAAAGAAAAATATGTTTCCTTTTGTGTGGAACGCGGAACAAGAAAACGCTTTTCAGAAATTGTAAGAAATGTTAGCTAATCCTCCCTTCTTGCATTTGCTCAATTTTTCGGAAGAATATTTTTTTGCACTGTGATGCAAGTTCCGTAGCCTTTGGGGCGTGTTTGAATCAAAAGATAGACGGTCATTTTATGCCGATAACATACGCCAGTAAACTATTAGCTCAGGCAGAACGCAAATTTACTCTTTATGAAAAGGTGTGTTTAAGTTGTATGTGGGCAATGGAAAAGTATTAAAATTATTCAGAACATGTTCCGTTTAATTTATTTGCTGATAACCAGGCTCATAACTGGTTATTAAAATCACAAACGCCAGCTGGTAGATTGACACGGTGGTTAGAGTTCTTTACTTGGTCTAAATTTACAGTGCAGCATATAAAGGCGATCGATAATTCTGTAGGGGATTTGCTGTCACACATGCATGGGCAAGACGAGTTTGAGGCAGTGGAAAATGGGGCCCCTGGGGTTAGTCAGTTGCCTGATTCAGTTTCGGTTGGGATAAATGTTTTGGGATCAAACACGTTGCAAAAGTTTCCCAGAGTTTTTACTGATATAAGAGAACACCAAAATTCTGACGTGGAATGTACATAGATATTCCATTAAATCAAAGACTGAAATTATTATTACGTAGTTTATAAAGGTATTTATAGCAGAATGAAAAAAGGAGGCAAATTCAGAGTTTTGCACCTGAAAAAATAAAAGCAATGGTTTTTAAATAATATTATGAAACCTTTTACTGTGGACACCGAGAACGGCATAAAAAATAACCCGTGTGTTATAAATTTTTACATAGCCAGGAATGCGCAACGATCTGGAAAATTGGGTGAAGTGTAGCGATGCGTGCCGGCATGCAAAGTTGAAAAATAAAAAATCAGAAGGGCAATATGCTGGTACGGTGGCATCGTTACCTTGGGAGAGAAAGTATTTGGATATGATAGGCCTGGTACCCCGGAGTACCTCCGGATATGTAGTATATATACTTGTCATAGACAGTTTCAGCAAATTTTGTTTATTTTTTCCGTTACGTACGATAAAGGCAGGAGAAATTTGTAAAGTAGTTATCCAGAGATTATATAGTGCTTTGGTTCGTCCGTGTTTGTAGTAACTGACAATGCCACGTATTTTCTTTCTCAGGAATTCAAATATTTATATTTAATATGGGTGNGCGCAGACAGCTCTGTAGCACCCTCAGGCAAAATTAGTATACCGGGTAAATCGAGACATTAAAGTTGCCTTACGTAGTTTTCAATCTGATACGCAAAGTCACTGGGATGACGTGTTATATTTACTTTTTCTGTTTTTTTTAATAACATAGTACAACGTGCTCATAAATATGCTCCATCCGAGGTATTTTTGGAAAAACGTTTGATGCACCCGCTAATAAATGTGTGGTCACTCCATGGAATTTGTTTGGAGAATGTGAGTAATAAAAAATTTGATGAAGTATGGGCAGACGTGACACGAAACTTAATAACGTATCACCAAACAATGTAACAGAAGACTAATATTTATATAAAGATGTAAGCCTTAAAGCAGGTGATTTAATTTTAGAGGAATCTCATCACCTTAGTTCAAAAATCGATATATTTAGAGCTATGTTAGCCGTGTAATGGCGCGGACTGTACCCAATATTAAGGTTCCTTTCGCCCATGACAGTATTGATTATTGATCCACATTCCCGTAACAAATCTGAAAAGGTTCATATTTCCCAGAGTAAAAAATATTATGTACCCACCAAAAATCCCGTTAAATCTATTCATATTTTGGATGTACAAATTGTATCATCCAAAATATATTTAAAACTTTAATGTTTTAATAGATTTGGTGTTTTCCCGATATTTAGAAAGGCGTTTATTATATTTACTTTAAAGAGTGTTAATGATATTTAATGGTAATACTCAGTGTTGAATGAGTAAATTAAATTATGTACATATGGGTATTTTAAAAGCAGCCTCTATTTTATAAGAGTTGAAATTGAAAGAAGTTACGTACTACGAGTCGTTTTCTTAAGTCCCTGGTGTATGTCTGTTTTATTGATTTCTGCTGCTATCACCGAGACCAGTGTTCCACGTGGAAAAAAGCCTTAAGTAACGGTCTGGCCAGCCGACGCTTCGGGATTTTCTGGACGCGTAAGAAACACCAACGTGGTCGAGTTCAGGGGAGGAAGGACGTGACCGCCTACGAACATAAAAAAATCGCCTAAGTTCACCTCGCCTTGGATTGTAGTTTCTACATACGGGTCGTGAAAAATGGCTTACGTTTGGTGCGATGGAGCCCGCTCAACTACCCATCTCGCTGCTGTTGCCTGCATGAGTGCTGGACGGCAAGTGGTGCGTGGCGCTAGAATGATGCGTCGAAACTTCACCTGCTGCCCCTTCCCGCCCCCTGCGCGTCACCTCGACAATGTGACGCAGGCCAGCCATGAAGCCACCAGGAGGCGTTTCCGCTCAGTGAGCCTCGGAAATTATTTGAGAAGATGACGAGGAAGCTGTATAAAATGTCTTTGTTAGGGACTTTGTTAGGGAAGAACTGTTGCTCCTCTGTCTTAAATCGGCTGATGAGGAGGGGGTTGAGGGGGATTGCTTTGCATAACTATTAAATAATATGTAATTTCCATTTTTAAATATTTTCTATACGAAGGGAAATATATATATATTAATTATTTTGTCTTTGTCGGAAAATTAACGTCATGGGATTTTAGTAAAGATTTTTAATCGATATAGTAATCTCATATTGGGAATTTATATTATTGTATTTCAAGAACGGGGAAAATATTTTAGAATTTTGTAACTACTATTTTTTACTGTGCAAATCCAAAGTAAGCTTTATGACACCCTTTGATTACATACTAACGGGGGATCTCTATTTCTTGAAAAACGAACATCTTTCTGAGGAAACAGAGACAGAGTCCTATTACTTGCATTTGTCGTCTAAAACCGTCACAAAATCCTTATCGAAAAACACTAACAGATGAAAGAAGGGCAGTCAGAACCCTATAGGAGTACTAAAATAATTAAGTATCAATAAAAATATTCGCCTTAACAATCAAATTGCAATACTTAATTTTCACAAAACATTCGCTGTCCCTTAAGTTTGGATTTTCATGCATCTTATGAATCTGAGTAGCTGCACCGCGAAATTTATAAACTTACCTCAAACTTATTTCAAACAAAATGATACGGCACATCATGACTCACCAGGTTGACAGCGCCTCGGGGAAAGTAACGAACAAGGGGCTGGAAGCAAGTGTGGTCGGTGAAGGAGAAAACTCGCTGTTTAAATCAGGAGGTAAGCAGACAGAAATTAGAACGCGCAAGCGCGGAATGGATGAGGAGATCAAGGAGGCTAATACACTGAAGAGCCAAAAAAACTGGTACACCTGCCGATACACGATTGGGTCTTCGTCTACGAAAGCCCATATCAAAGATGGTCCGTTGAATAGTTCGCACGCTGGCACTTGTTAATGCCCCAGCGTTGAAATCTGCGTCAATTTGAGAAAGGGTTGCACATCAGTCACGTTTAATGATTCTCTTCAGTTCACGTTTGTCCCGTTCGTTCACGATATTTTTCCAGCCGCAGCGATGTCAAAGATTTGATGTTTTACCGGCTTCCCGATATTCACGCTACACTCGTGAAATGGTGGTACGCGAAAATCCAAATTGTATTGCTACCTCGGAGATGCTATGTCCCATCTCTCGTGCGCCGACTTTAACACCACTTTCAAACTCACTTATATCTTGATAACCTGCCATTTTAGCAGCAGTAACCGATCTAGCAACTTTACCAGACGCTTGTTGTCTTATATAGGCTCTTCCGACCGCGTCGCTTTACTCTGATTTGTTCCATACCTCTGTTATTTGCATACGCACGTCTATACCAGATTTTTTGTCTTTCCGGTGTACAAGGAAGGAGCGTGTTGAAGAAACCGAGCCCACAAGTGATCGTACAAGCAACCACAGCGTCTTACACAGCGCCTCATTTGCACACTGACGCGTCAGCGGCGCAAACTACACAACTAAAAAATTACATCCTGCCAGTTAAATACTGGTCCAAGTCCGCAGTTTGTCGCAGGAGAAAGCATTGCCAAGCAGAAGAAATATGAAGATGCTGCACAAAATACAAACAATATGAAAATCTGCAAACATCTTGAGAGATTAATAGCTTGAATAATAGGCAGGATCTCGAAGTGCAAGTCAATTCATGAGGTACAACACAAATGCAACAATCGCTTTCGCTGCAATGTCAAAGGAGCTGGGCTGTTTCCGGAGACAATGCAGGGACACATCTCAGTGTGAGCAGGGCATCCAAGTGCCGGGTACGNAAAGGAGCTGGGCTGTTTCCGGAGACAATGCAGGGACACATCTCAGTGTGAGCAGGGCATCCAAGTGCCGGGTACGTATGCCTCTTCTTGGGCACGATGGGTAGGAGGGTTGCAGCCGGGCGGCATAAGCGAAGATATCGAAGTTCCGCGGGACCCCAGCGCAGATGAAGAACACCTCGCCCACAGTAACTCGTTGGCGCCCTCTCTCAAGGCAGCTCGACACGGCTCGGGCTGAAATAAAGGCANGAACACCTCGCCCACAGTAACTCGTTGGCGCCCTCTCTCAAGGCAGCTCGACACGGCTCGGGCTGAAATAAAGGCACGCTAGCGTAGCATAAGTGACAGGGATACTACAAAAAATAAAGAGAGAACAAAGGAATGGGAACACACATGCTATTGCTTTTAATTCTTCCATAAAACACAACCAAAATAAATAATTTAATAATGTTGAGGGTTTAAATGTTACTGAATGCGCTGCACATAAGGCTTCGGGTGTGACATATGGTCCTTGCGAAAACTAAGGGCTGTATCAGCAAGTTTCTTCATTACAGTTTTTTCACCCAAATCTTAGTAATTAAAAAGGGATATGTGTGCTTCGGTGTCAGATTACCACCCAAACCTCTGGTCATATTAGCGAACACAAATTTTGTAAACAGGACCGGGTCATCTGACTTAAAGGAGACGGGATCTCTAGACTAGTCTAACATACATATGTATATATTATTTCGTGCTTCGCAGCATCCAAACTACGTCGCCCAGTAGACGATCATGATCAGTGTCACTGGGGTAGTATGAGGACATATGAGATACTCCAGGTGTTCAGGAGTAGCTGGCTGAGATGCCAAGGTTGGCTGAGACGACAACTGAACCGTGCAAAGCGCTATTTAACCCCAAATGAATAAATTCATGGTCTTTATCCTAAGAGTGCCGCTTCTGATTAAAAAAAAAAATCATCATACCAGCCTTCAAGTTCTTATTAAACCTTTCAACCTGGTTTCCCTAGGAAAAATAAGGACTCGACATATAATGACTTACGGCTCAACGAAAGTACATGTCCTTGTACTCGAAGGACTGAAAGTAACATGCACTATATGTTATCACTTCAGTGAGTATGGTAAAAACTTTCCAGACATTATCAGTGACCGCCCTGACATTCCTTGTTGCCTCCATATGGATGCAATAAGACCGCGAATTAGGTGAAAGTATCAAGTAAAATTAAAATGCAAGAACTACACTTTTTAGGTCCAAGTAGATGCCCAAAAATATTCAAATGCATGGCCCGCTATGGATTTTCTTCATTCATCTGCACCTCAGACTGATCGAAATTCGCTTGTTGAACTTGTTTTCATTTCTGGCAAAATATCGCACGAGCGCATATATTGAGATACATAAGCCTTCCATGTCAGCCAGGCAAACTAAAAATGTATCCTTTAAAATGTTTGATTAATTTTCAGGTGCCTCCAAACACTGTATTGTGAACGTAACTTGATGTTATTGACCCCATGTATTTCAAAAAAAATTATTTTCCCAACTCACCCACTTTTACCAGTAAAATTTAACACCTCGTCAACCTCTACTTAGATAGTCACAACACCAGCCTCCAAATGCTTATTTACCTGTGCTCACCAGGTAACACTCGCTTGTGTATCATAAGGCTTAACAAAACGTTAAGGAAGAAATTGGATTACATTTAAAGTCGCTTCATCCTTCTCCTCCCCCCACCTTACTTGAAAATCCTCAGGGTCATACATACGGGATGAGGCATCGACCACCTGATTATCAGCGCCGCGGACGAGAAATACTTTGAAACGGGAACGGGATAGGCGCAGCATCTCGAAGTGATGGAGATTGTTATGCACCTAACTCAAGGCTTGATAATCCCAATAAAGATCACAAACGTCGTGCTCCATGAACGAGGCGAATCTCTTCAATCGGAACAAACAAGGTAAGGTCTCCTTTTCGCATACACCCAAGCTTCGTTCAGCTTCAGTCCGCGTGCGGCTCGCGAACGAAAGTGTGGACCGACCACTTTGTTCCCTTCGATTCAGAGGCAATCTGCAGTGCCAGTTCTTCGTCGTGTTGCGTACACATCGCGGTGTTGGCTTCTGTATACGTGGTTATTCTATAGCATGCACCGATTGCGATAGACGAAGCGTCTACCTGAACCACAAAGCGACTGCTAAAATCCGGAAGATGCAACACGGGCGGTGAAGGCAGTTTGTGCTTTAAAGTTTGCAATAACCTTACTTGCTAGAAACCGAAGTAAAATTGTAACTGAAAGGCGCTGCTAACACTAAAATATCTGCACGCCTTTCAGCGTGAGTTGACGTGGAAAATTAACCACATACGATTAGAGTCGATTAACAAACGGTCTCACACAGTATAGCCGGTGTATTTAGCTTCCCTGGAAGCATAAAGTGACTTTCTCGGGGTGAACAGTCACACCCACTCCCCGTACTTTCAAAAATGTTTGCCGGAGTTGGGATAAGTGCTAATCAACGTCTTCACTGTACAATATTATGTCATCGATAAAATTAAACTCAAATTTGTATTTATGTCTAAAAAGAACATAATCCAGCACATTTAAAAGCGTTCTACTTGGAAATGTTGCCCCCATCGGAATACGAGTGAACTCGATCTGATTACACGGCGTAGGAAACGCTGTACATTTCTTCGACTACGGATCAAGAACGACAGTTTAACGCTTGTGACATATCAAGCAGCTTGTCACAAAATAAGACAAAAATATCTTGTTTTGGGCATGTAATTTACGTATTACTTTCAAATTAATTACACATCCAATATACCTCATAGGTAGGGGTAGTGATATTTCGCGAAAAGATTTTTAGACTAGATACAGTCCAAAGCACTGTAGGGTCGTTGAGCTTCTTTTATTGGCTAAAAAATGTTCTGGCCCATGTTAACCGTTTGCGCACGAATCACGAAGGTTCAGTGTCGGAGTAACTTAGTCCCGAGTGGCTTGGTCAAAGACGGACACGGCACCAGCAGTCAATGGAGGTATAACAACAGCTGAGGTGTGTATATAGTATTGAAGTCCACTGTGTGCTCCGATTTTTACGCGAAAAGTCACTGGCCCTACTCATAGGGCTTCCACATACTAAAATAATGTTAAAGTACAAGTTCGCCTATAATGAATATACAATAATACATTGTGGTTAATCAAGAGACATGACCCTAAATTATGAGCCCCAATTAAAACACCATCACTCTGAAAATACACAACGAATGACGTTAAGAATAAATTGAGTAGTCGAGCATGTGAGGGAAGGCAGCAATACATAGTGCCATTTTTACCACAGCTTCACAAACATTCGTAAAGACGTTATAAGGAAATATTCCCTTCTATACGTCTAAATTTAAAAGTATTATTTAACACCGCGTCATTCACTTGTTGTCAGTAAAATACTTATCGCAGAATGTAATAAGTCATGACTTTTTTCGCGATTTAAAGTGATTCCTGGTCAGTAAGATAATTTTTCTAGGTGTGTTATACAAACAATCTTTTTAACATTACAAAAAGTAAATTTTACAATGGATATTATTGATTTTTTTTTTATGTTTGTAAAGGTAAGAAGAGATTCTTAGTAAAACATAGAAATGTTTTTTACAGTTTACATAAGAAACAATAATTGTGCGTGATGTTTTACCGTAGTTACGAGTTAAAGTTAATTTTTTATATATTCGTCTCCTTTATAGTCATCCGACATCAATGTGGCAGCATTATAAAAAGACATTAAAAGAATTAATAACTGTAAAAAACACAAATAGTTTTGTAGTTAATACATATACATTTCATTACAATTATTTGTTAGCCACTGTCCATTTTAACCGAATAATCATGGATTTGCATCGATGGTCAGTGGACATCCGAAGGGAAAGTCACCTGATGAATTTCGAAAGGAATTATTTTGTCTGGCACCATCCCATCAAGTAATGCTTCCGGGTTTTTTTCAATAATGTAAATTCCTCTTCAATATACGTATGTAGATATTTTTTCACAGGTGCTAGATTTCTCCAAACACATCACACATGTTACTAATTTAAATAACAGAATTATGAGTGGCCTGAGGATGTATAAAAATTACTTTTCCGTGAATAATGAATATGTTTTTACATACGAGAGTTAAAACCTTTCCTAAAGCTATATAATTTTGGAAAGAGAAAAAAAATTATTTCCAGTCACCACGAAAAAAAAACAGCCATTGCTGTTTTTGAAAAGTATTCACCGTTATCATATAGCATTTGCCAAATAATACATTTTCCAAATGGCTGTAAATTATGAAACACGACAGCAAACATATCAATTCTTGTACTATTATTAATTTTTATGACTAAAAACGGAATTTCAATTTCCGATAATTTATATTTCGTATAAGCATAACTTCATACCACTAGAAAAAATTAGTTATTGATATCTGAAATAATAACTTTCCTTTTCTTACTAAGAAAATTTAAAATGTTCTTATCAATAAAACAGTTATTTACATTATAATCAGAGAAGGCAATTTTAAAAACTACACATCAGACACTGAGGCAAAATAAACTACTTATATTAACTCTCTGTCAACGTTCTTAATGTAACTCAACGGTTTAAATTGACTCTTATAAGTGTGAACGTACTTATAGAGATTCAAGTTAAGCTATAAGTTAGTCTTTTACATCTACCACTGCAGTAAAATCAGTTATTTTGGTATCTCTAACTCTACAAACTACCTTTTTTTGATCACACTATACCTAATATACTTGCTGTATGGCACAACGTTCGTTATATGCTGCGTGTCTGTATAGTTATGGATTGGCCGCGCCAATATAGAATAAGCTGAGCGATTCCAAGTGAGAGAGATATNAGCCCAGCGGCAGAGGCAACCTGCAGTGCCAGTTATCCTTCGTGTTGCATACACGTCGCGGTGTTGGCTTCTGTATACGTGGTTATTATGTAGCATGCACCGATCGCGCTGGACGAAGCGTCTGCTGAAATCCGGAAGATGCAACACGGGCGGTGAAGGCAGTTTGTGCTTCAAAGTTTGCAACACCCTTTCTTGCTAGGAACCCAAGTAAAATTGTAACTGAAAGGCGCTGCTAACACTGAAATTTCTGCACGCCTTTTAGCGTGAGTTGACGTGGAAAATTAAGCACATGCGATTAGAGTCGATTAACAAACGGTCTCACACAGTATAGCCGGGGTATTTAGCTTCCCTGGAGCATAAAGTGACTTTCTCAGGGTGAACAGTCACACCCACTTCCTGCACTTTCAAAAATGTTTGCCGGAGTTGGGATAAGTGCTAATCAACGTCCTCACTGTACAAGATTATTTAATCGATAAAATTAAACACGAATTTGTATTTATGCCTAAAAAAGAACATAATCCAGCACATTTAAAAGCGTTCTACTTGGAAATGTTGCCCCCATCGCAATACGAGTGAACTCGTACTGATTACACGGCGTAGGCAACGCTGTACATTTCTTCGACTACGGATCAAGAACGACAGTTTAACGCTTGTGATATATCAAGCAGCGTGTCACAAAATAAGACAAAAATATCTTATTTTGGGCATGTAATTTATGTATTACTTTCAAATTAATTACACATCCAATTTACCTCATAGGTAGGGGCAGTGATATTTCACGAAAATATTTTTAGACTAGATACAGTTCAAAGCACTGAAGGGTCGTCCAGCTTCTTTGATTGGCTAAAATATGTTCTGGCCCGTGTTAACCGTTTGCGCACGAATCACGAAGGTTCAGTGTCGGAGTTTCTTAGTCCTGAGTGGTTTGGTCAAAGACGGACACGGCAACAGCAGCCAATGGAAGTATAACAACAGTCGAGGTGTGTATATAGTATTGAAGTCTACTGTGTGCTCCGGATTTTTACGCGAAAAGTCACTGGCCCTACTCATAGGGTTTCCACGCACTAAAATAATGTTAAAGTACAAGTACGCCTATAATGAATATATAATAATACATTGTGGTTAATCAAGATACATGACCCAAAATTATGAACCCAAATTATAACACCATCACCCTGAAAATACACTAGGAATGACGTTAAGAATCAATTGAATAGCCGAGCATGTGAGGGAAGGCAGCAATACATAGTGCCATTTTTACCACAGCTTCACAAACTTTCGAAAAGACGTTATAAAGAAATATTCCCTTCTATACGCCTAAATTGAAATAATATTATTTAACACCGCGTCATTCACTAGTTTTCAGCAAAATACTTATCGCATAATGTAATAAGTCATGACTTTTTTTTTCGCGATTTAAAGTGATTCCTGGTCAGTAAGATAATTTCTCTTGATTTGTTATATAAACGATCTTTTTAAACATTTCAAAAATACGTTATTGATTTTTTTTTTATGTTTGTAAACGTTAGAAGAGTTTCTCAGTAAAACATAGAAATGTTTTTTACAGTGTACATAAGAATCAATACTTGTGCGTTATGTTTTACCGTAGTTACGAGTTAAGGTAAATTTTTTTTATATTCGTCTCCTTTATAGTCATCCGACATCAATGTGACAGCATTATAAAAAAACAGTAAAAGAATTAATAACTGTGAAAAACACTAATAGATTTGTAGTAAATACATATCTATTGCATTGCCATTATTTGTTAGCCACTGTCCATTTTAACCGGATAATCAGGAATTTGCATCGATGGTCAGTGCACATCCTAAGGAAAAGTCACCTGATGGATTTCGAAATGAATTATTTTGTCTGGCACCGTTACATCAAGTACTGCTTCCGAGTGTTTTTCAATAATGTAACTTCCTCTTGAATATGCGTCTGTACAGATTTTTTTACACCTTATAAATTTCTCCAAACACATCACACATGTTACAAATTTAAATAACAGAATTCTGAGCGGCCTTTAGACCTATACAAATTACTCTTCCGTGAAAAACGAATATGTTTTTACATACGAGAATTAAAACCTTCTCTAAAGCTATATAATTTTGGAAAGAGATAAAAAATTATTTCCTGTCACCACGAAAAACAGCCATTGCGGTTTTTGAAAAGTATTCACCGTTATCATATAGCATTTGCCAAATAATACATTTTCCAAATGGCTGTAAATTATGAAACACGAGAGCAAACATATCAATTCTTGTACTATTATTAATTTTTATGCCTAAAAACGGAATTTCAATTTTCGATAATTTATATTTCGTATAAGCATAACTTCACGCCACTAGAATAAATTAGTTATTGATATCTGAAATAACAACTTTCCTTTACTTACTAAGAAAATTAAAAATGTTCTTATCAATAAAACCGTTATTTGCATTATAATCAGAGAAGGCAATTTTTAAAATTACTCATCAGACACTGAGGCAAAATAAACTACTTATATTAACTCTCTGTCAACGTTTTTAGTGTAACTCAAGGGTTTAAATTGACTCTTATAAGTGTGAACGTACTTATAGAGATTCAAGTTAAGCTATAAGTTAGTCTTTTACATCCACCACTGCAGTATAAACAGTTATTTTGGTATCTCTAACTCTACAAACTACCTTTTTTTGATCACACTATACCTAATATACTTGCTGTATGGCACAACGTTCGTTATAAGCTGCGTGTCTGTATAGTTATGGATTGGCCGCGCCAATATAGAATAAGCTGAGCGATTCCAAGTGAGAGAGATATNAGCTGCGTGTCTGTATAGTTATGGATTGGCCGCGCCAATATAGAATAAGCTGAGCGATTCCAAGTGAGAGAGATATGAACTGTCCACACCAACCGAGGTCTTTAACGCCGATGCAGGTGAAGCCAGGTTAAGATGGGGCAGCGGTGGCATATAATGGGTAGTGAAACGGGAGCACCTCGAGGAAAACAACTAACAACGTCTGCCACATTCCTATATGAGAATATCCTGGTTTCAACGTAATGAGAGGCGATCTTACTTGTGCACCACCGGGGTTATATTAAAAGTTACTTTCATATGTACTAAGAAGTAAAGTCCATATAAATTAATGACTATGTATATATATATATATAACAGTGTGCTGTCGATAAGAGGAATTGTTCTCACGTGATCCTAATGAAATTCATTGTAAACACATTATTTTTTTCTAAGTGCAAATGAATTTTCGTACTAGTTTTGTCCAGTCAAGACCAACTTGTTCATAGGTCACAACTGGTCAAAATATTAATGGGCAGTGGTAAAACCCAAATCTTGATTTGAAATATGCTCAAACGTGTTCTTGGTAATGCACTTTTTACAGCATAACGTAGGCCTACTATACGCAGATAACTACCAGCTTCTCTGGGTGTGTTTTGAAACTGCATTAAAAATACTCTGGCATCTTCCAAATGTTGAGTAGGAATTAATAATATTAATGAAAAATATAAAGGACAGCAGAATTTTTTTTCCAGTACAAATGAAACTTGCTACTTTTCACATCGAGGAAGTGGTACAAAGTGTTTTCTTTTCTTTCGCCTTCCCGTCATACCAACAGTAGCCACATCAGTCAATGATGAGGTATCTTCGCGCACAGCAAGGTACCTTCAGAAGCTGCTATCATCGTACACAATTGCAGAGTCATCAATATGATGCCGGCAAAGAGCGATTCAATCAAACCACCAACAACTTTTGAAGTTACGCCTTGTCAGGTACAACGAACAAGATCGACACCAAAACATATCACTCTTGACATTAACTTATATTATAGAATTGAAAGTCTTGATTGTCCATGAAGAATGCTACACGTTGTATTGCTGCTGATGCTGCTGATGCTGCTGATAGTACCTAGAAGAAAAGCAAAACGAAAAATATCGGGGACGTGGCTGTGTCGGCGTTACGCGAATAAGTATGTGTTAGTGGGTAATATTTTCTTTGGGCTATGAGAATTAAATGAAAGTAACGAAATGGATACGTGGCTTTCAAAAATTTAATTGACATTTGGTCTTTCGTTCGGCACAAAAACCAGAGCGTTAGCACATCGGAGTCACGGGATNATTCAAAAATTTAATTGACATTTGGTCTTTCGTTCGGCACAAAAACCAGAGCGTTAGCACATCGGAGTCACGGGATATGCAGCCCAGAAATGTTCGCCCATGCTCAAAATTGCCGCCATTCGCCGGGGGTCCCCCACCTGCGCCTCACGCATGCGTGACACGAACGCTAGATCATGCTCGCATCGTATACGTATATAAGCTATTCACGGTAAACCGAGAACTTTCGAATGTCCTGCTTTAGGTCTCCTTGTTTGCAAATGGTTTATTCTTCCCCTATATGTTAATTAACATTGTCATGGACCTGATCACTTTATTCATACGTCATTCAAGTGAAATGGGAAAATTATTAGAAAAGTAAATATTTCACAAAATTTACTAACCCTTTACAATTTCATAGATTAAAACCACATACATCAAAGGAAATCATTTCAGTATTCACAAATGTTCAGCTAACACTTTTAATTGAACGTTAAGACGTGGAACAACATTACATTCATTGTTACCAACTTCACTGACGCAGGCCAGTCAGGGTATCGGTTAAAANCGTTAAGACGTGGAACAACATTACATTCATTGTTACCAACTTCACTGACGCAGGCCAGTCAGGGTATCGGTTAAAACTGTATGCAAGTAGAGGCAGTGACATTTTTTGAACGTTGATATCGAAAGTGCTCAGTTGACAGTCAACACCCTGTACTCGCTGGAACAGTATTAAATATGTATGTGTCGTATTGTGAGTCTCAAAGTTGTAGTGCCTAAATGGATCACGCCGCAAACGATACACCGCGGTTTCCGTCCTGGTACGGTACTTGATGTGTTTTATTCTGATCGAAAACAAATCCTTACGTCAAAAAAGTTAATCTGAAGTGATAATTGGTTGCAATGAACAACCGAGCCCGAGACGCAAGCGACCCACGTGAGCTGACCCGTGTGCCGTGCTCACTTAACGTAACGAGGGCCCTGCATCGAGGGGTTCGCAATTACGTTAGCCCGGTGAGTGGAGACGGGGACCGCGACCGCTAACTTGCCGGGAGTAGACACCAACTTGCACATTACAGAGCGCCGCTGCGTTTCCTCCAGCTATACCCGTCATCGTCGCACGCCCTCCGGTCCCGCCACAAACCCTTGCCGAGTGTAAGGCATAATAAATAAAGATTTCTTAATTAATCAATCAACATCTGTAAATTAAGAATAAGAGCATAGTACAACCTATCCTCTTAATAAGAGCTTATATTATATTAATCAGATATGTCATGGTATACAATAAGAATTTAATATAATTTAGATAATTAAAAGTAAATATAAGTGTTAAATAGGTATTAATTATGTATATTACCCCTATTTTTCATTTTTGTTTCATTTACATGAAAAAGTAAGGGACTAAAGATGGGGTAGGCCGATTTTTGTCTTCTGCTCATGCCACCTAAATCTAATCACAAATAGGCAGTCAAAGCCCCATTACAGAGTTGATAACTATTCTATATTTGCGGTATTTATATATTATTTTGAATTAAACCTTTAAAAACTCACCCAATGTATTACGTGTTTGGTTGTTTCCAAAATATGTAATTTATGACAAGCGTCTTTCACATATGTTAACATACAAGACTTTTATTTTCGGTTAAGTGGCCCTTTTACTTATCGCTTAGTAAACGTTCACATATAATAATGTAATTATGAACAAAGAGATAATATGGGTGTTTGGAAATGCCTAGTTAAGAAGTAGTTCACATGCAAATATATTTTTTAACTGAGTGCGCGCAAATTAGTTGCGCTTGTCCCTTCGGTGAAAATTTCTAGACTTGGTTGAGCATTGTATGCAAGAGGTGGAGAGATAGTCTGAAAGTAGAACTTTATCAGGATTTCAGAGAAGTCGGAAGTTACGATGAATGGCCTGCATGCAGAGACAAAATTGCGTGGCGGTTCCTTTAATGTGTGCGCACCGATCCTTTGATTGGATGCACGAGGCTCTGGGAACGAGTTAACTATTGTCTGGGACTGGCGAGGAGTTTATCAGGTTAACAGTCCATCAAAGAACGTTTCTTGCGCGTTCCAAACGAAATTATAAACACGTTATGTTTATACAAGAGCAAATAAATTTTCGTGCTGGCATTACCCAGACCAACGAAATGAGAAGAGTTTACAACGCGATGATTGGTGAAAATAGTTCCAACGTGTTGTTGGCCATTGGCGCCATTGTGCTGGCTTGTGCTGCTAGAGTTCGCGGAATAAGTGGTGGTTTCACCTCTGTATTCGTAACTACTCTGTAGTCGCATGGTCAACAATGTTGAATGTGTTGATTTATGTTTGAGTTATAAAAAAATGATCTGCTCTTTAAAATTCTTTGTTTGTAGATGTCATGTCAAAGAAAATACATAACATTATGGTGGCGGTATATATAACAATAAACCAATGTTTCAACAAACAATATCTTTTGTGAGTCCCTTTGTGAGATAGCCCCACATGAAATAATAAAGTTTGAGACCGCACGATATCGTCACTGGCACCCCATGTGTGCAAGTGCCAACACATCGACCATTTCAAGTCCAACAACCACCAACAACTCAGCAGTTGGCAAACATGTAAGAAAATATTGATTCAAATAATTGCCTTTAAAAAGCTCGAAATCCTCATCTTTACAAAACCAGACTAAATTTAATGCATAGGGGAAAATCTGGAATACTTTGCCCCTATCCTTTGAAGAACAGTGAAACAAAAAAAAAGTTCATTAATTGCATTTTATATAGTACAACTTTTCAGAGATACAACTTTGAGAGTATAATCGTAATTGAGGTACAATTTAATTTTCTTTACACAAATGGGCATAAAATTATACCAAAATAGCGGTATAATTAGTTACAAAAAATGTGCCGTAAACCCGATATTTCAAATAAATATATAAAAGTGGCTCACACGAGTATAACCAAATTTTATGGCGATTGCATACTATCGAAACCCACATCGTTTCTCAAAATGTATGACACATTAAAAACTTAAATACTTTACAAGAAAATGCAATGCAACAAGCAATCATGCCTATTGAATTTTCCATAATAAAACCTTAACACAAAAAACTTAGCGCAAGAATTCCCACATTAAAATTACTCACACAATTATCTTAAATGCGTGATAATGAAGACGAGAGCCGAATTCCTTGAGAAGACCTCTGCATGGTCATTTTAAACATTAGAAGTTTAAACCCCTCTCTACCAGGGAAGAAATGTCGCAACATGACGAATTTCATAATCGCTTAGCTTATGGCATGACAATCAATCTAAACTCTTTATTTAAATTGATGCATACGCAGGAACCAAAACACAGTCTTTTATTTTTTTCTTGTTTTCAATCTCGTGCGTCGTGCTACTCCGCCGACGCCTGGGGAAGGGGATGAATCAAGTAACAGCTACGTCATGAATCACGTGACCACACTGCCGGCAGCGCTAGGGGCGACATTCGTTGCGACCGGCGGTATGAGTTCTGACGTGCACGAAGACAGCCGGCTGCCGGGNCGGCGTCGGTGGTCGGTTTCCGGCAAGGGTGTAGAGGTTCACAAGCCAACAGATGAAACCTCTAACTTCAATTTAAGGTAAAGGAACACCGCAATGTGCCCTTTTCAGGCTGCACGTAACTATTTCCACCGGGATGCGGAAATGTTTCTGTCGTCGGGCATAAGTATCTTAGGGGTGAAGCCCATGTGTATCATCCTCCACCTCTTGAAGTTGAGGTGCTATAAGGAGAAGAAGTCAGCTTTTTGGTCCCCTGGAGACCCGTCACGATGGCGAGTCCCGACGGACCCCAGATGACTTCTCAGCCGAACCACCAATGCAACAGCACCAATGGTCCAGCTTAATAGTTCTTCAACCAGGATCCACTCTGCCAAAACCATCAATCGAGAAACTCACATGAGCTCCCTATGCAGAATTTACCAGTCTGATAATTTAAAATTATGTTACCATAAAAAAAAATTCATTTGGATCTCTACATCGACCTCTCACGTTGTCCTACGCCTAACCCCTTTCCTTCCCTTGCCTGGTTTAGCATTTCCTTGCAAATTAATAAGACACATATAACACTCTTAACAGTAAATGAAGATGAAATCACAACACAAATGAAAATGAGTGTGGTGAATCCGACTGCCAGCATAAAATATAAACAACATTTACACTTATAAAAAACGTTTTAATTCTGATACATGACCTTTGATTCTCTTGTGGGAATTCTGGACATCGTCTAGTAACAGAGTAATTGGAGACCAAACCTCTTTATAACAAACGGCTCCATTAACTTGGGAGCTAACTTTTATCAAAATTTTGCTGCTTTAGAACTAAGATAATGAACTTCAAGAAGTACTTTATCACCAGTCTCAAAAGAAACACAGTAAAATTGCTGATTATGCCTCCTAGTAAATTCCTGGTGATATTTATGCAAATGTTTTGCAGCTCCATTCCACACTACGCAATTTTTTTGCAGCTTCATTCCATATTATGCAATTTTTTTGCAGCTTCATTCCATATATAATCTAAATCTTTGTAGTCCACATAATTCCAACGAAATTCATTTAGCCAACACGTATTAACTAAGAGATGAAAAACAGAACATTCCAAAAATATCTCTGAAGGGATTTGATCTGTGGCATAATGCCGAACTTTATTAAAACAAAGGGATAAATTATAGAGAATATCATCCTACTCTCGATGAGTACCAGTCTAGAATGCGCGTAAGGTAGCCTAAAAATTTATATTAACTCTTTCCACCAAATTAGTCTTTGATAATATGACAACTTTTGCACAAGCTTAGTTCCCCATGAAAACATAAGATTTTTCATTTCAACACTATCAAAGTAAGAAGCATTATCGGATACCATATACACAGGTGAACCAATTACAGAAAACAATCTTTGTCCAAGAATTCAATATATTTCAACTGATTTCATACTTCTTAAAGGAAACAAAACAAAAATTTAGTAAATCTATAAATTCCACGAGAATGTCAGTGTACCCTACCTTAGATCTTGGCAGAGGACCAAAAACATCGAGATACACTCTTTCTCACGGAAACTGCGCTACAGTATCACTATATGGTCCTACTTGTCGGGAATTTCGCGTCTTAGCTTTCTGGCATTCCTCATAGCCACGTACCCAAACAACAACCTCTTGACTGAATCATAGCCAATGAAAGATTCCCGTTATACGAGAAATAGTTGTATCCTGTCCTAGGTGTTCTCCGAAATAAGTGTTACGATACTATTCAAAAACACATGCCTGAAAGAAGTAGGTACAAAAATATAAAATTGCTTGGTTTTGGAATTGACAAAACCAACCAACACGTACGGATTTCGTGCCTAGTGCTATTACCTGACTGTATATCATAAATTGTATGCTGACACTCAGGATATAGTTTATTATGTTATTGCAACTTTAAATAGGCCTTTGGGTAAACCTGTGGTACAGAAACCCCTGTCAGTTGTTTTTGCACAACCATTACCTACGGTTCACTATCGACAACTAGCTCCTCGGTGTCGAACATGTGTGATAAACAATCAGTGACACTATTGTCAACTCAACGTTATGTGTACGACACTATAGTTGTACTTGGTAAGACGGACTTACCATCGTGCAATGTGTCCTGCAGGTTTGCTGGTTTAAATATCCAACTAAGGTCCTGATTATCGGTCTGAAGGGTAGATTCACCGCATTCCAAATGCTCACAAAATTTCTCCATTCCGTATATCCTAGCCAACACTTCTTTCTCATAAACAGTGTATTTTTGTTCAGCTGGTGTTAGTAAATGACTGGAGTATGGGGCTGGAGCTAAATGTCCATCTACTTCCTGGCATAACACTTCCCTTAGTGCTTTGAACTCGCATCTACTTGCAGTGTAAAACAATTTTCAAAATCAGGTACAATTAATGCTGGGGTGATACAATTTTTGCTTTCAATCGTCTAAAAGACAGTTCCTCTTCTTTACCCATGCAAATTCTACTTCTTTCCGTTTAGGGGTTTTAAGGTCTCTACTCTGTTTGTAATATCATCAATAAATTTATAATAAAAACCTCCCATACGCATATTTTTAGGGGTAGGAAAGTAAACCACTGGTCGAATTTTCTTTGGGTTTATTAATAGCTTTCCATCTGATAACATAAGCCCTAAATATTTAACACGCCTTTGCGCCCATGTAACCTTCTCGGGATTTCGGGATTTACAGTTAACCGGGGCTCTCTAAGAGTATTCATTAAAAGTTTCAAAACTAATACCTACTGAACACACAAAAATGATATCTTCTTTACCGTCTTTACACCTTAAAGTATTCTTGATGGATGACATTTTTTTCTTAAATACGTAAAACAACTATGTGTAGGAAATATCCGAGCCTTCAACTTCAACTTAACGCAGGAAGTACAAAGTTGCCTTAGCTGAGACAAAGTAACCACAAATATTTATAGTACAAAGGCTTCGCGTAGCCCAAGCGGTTTTCGTCATCATTACATGAAAATTCAGGAAATTCGGAGAAGTAACTGATTTTTAAAGTTGAGACATCAGTTCCGTTTTCTTAGTTGGACTCACGTTTCGTTGCTGTGATCATTTTTTACTTAACATTTTGTTGTTACCTGCCGGAAGATTACACAACAGACAAATTATTAATAAATCTACTTTATTGCACTCCTAAATCAAAGTACAAATGCATAGCGCACTAGGGATTCGAATCAGGATATTATAATCCATTCACGGTAACTTACAACTATTCTGAAGCCCTGCTGAATTTCTACTTCTAGTATATGACTCCGTTTAATGTTAACAAAGCCTTTCCAAGTCTAGAAAATAACACCCCAAGAGATATCACACCGCATTCATGCGCAATAAGTGTAAATATATCTTGCAAAATTTATATATGTTTACTAGGTATTACCAACACCTATTTTCTCACAATTTTATTCGCTTTAACTACAGATAAGGAATTATGATTTATAGATAAAATATGAGTTAAAGTTCAATTTAAAGAAGAATACGGACTTATACGTTAACAGAAGTATAAATTGCTTGTGATACATGACATATTATGTAAATAACCAAACACGTCATACATGGTGAGGTTCTCCTTTGGTGAAATTAAACAGTTTTGAATAAACCGTGAATATACTATAAGGGTCCACCAGAATTAGTTTAGCGGCCTCAGCCAATAATTGTCACTTTCCGTATGTAAACTGTGAAATTATTTAATATTTTTAACTGGGAGATGCTTCTCTTTTCTTCGGTCATGTGAAAATTCCCTCATTTATATATCATCTAGCATTCCAACCAGTATTCTTATTCCCCTCTTTCCTCACATATTTTAATTTTAGATTTTATGTTTTAGATATGTCTATGAAATATGTATTTCTCATTCTAGTTACCCTCATATCTTTTATTTCCCCTCCTTATTTTCGCCAATATTTATTTTCCTATTTTGCGCTCCGTTTCACCTCTATCGTACTTCATAATCACGTATGAAAATTATCTAAATTCGTCCCCTCTGCCATTATGATTGGCACAGCTTCACTGTTAAAATAATACCGCACTAAAAATGAAATATTTGGCTACCCTCTTTCAGCTGCTTGTTTGGAATCTTTATATGTAGCATACTATTGCCTATAGATATACCCAGTACGGCTTCAATTTCAAGTCAACAAACTTCATGGATTTTACTCTATATTACGTAACAACTACTGTTCGTATAGGTATAATTATACACTGCCGGACAATGAAAATACCGCACCACGAAGAAACCGTGCGACAACCAAGAGACGACGAAAATAGTGAGCGTGAGGGCTAGGATGCTCCGTCTCGGATACGAAGGCCCTTTTTGACAGTCCTAAGGTAGCGCGAGTGTTGTGGTTCTCAGGGCATGTTCTTACACCAGACCTTTTTTGACACAAGAAAGCCGACATGTTTGTACTTGTATACAGTTTAGTAGTCAATTTGACACAGGATGATCTTGACTAACTCGGTGCTGTCTGCTTCCCAACTGTCAAAAAGCGGCCTTCTTAGCTGAGACAGAGTACACATACTCCCTTGTTGGTGGGTTTGTATTTAACTGCACAATCAGCAGTGGCGCTGCAAGCGCCGATCAGCGGTCATAGATACTAGAATGTAGTCGAAACGTCATTTTCTTGAGAAACACCAGACGATACCAAGAAAGAGCATAAAGTGAAAAATAATACTACCGGATTCACCGAACACCGCAGAGTGGTCCCATCGCCGTATAGCCAGCCATGCGGATCGTTCGGAGGACGCCGCCCGATGCTGTTAGGAGCAGTAGACACGCGGAGGCACTCACACACGGAGGACCGACTCAGGACGGACGAAGTCGACTACCAGTCGAGAGGATTGCATGATCGTGTGCCAGGCGCAGAGGGGTTACCATGGCGACCCGGTCCACGACATTGGCCAGATTCGGGGGTTCCGCGTCGCCAACGAACCATTTCCCGACGCCTTGGGTTGCGAATCTGGGATCCCAGCGCCCATCATGTGTGTTGCCATTAACTCTGCAATAGCGGCGGATACATTCGCAGTGGCAATCTGGAACACCACAGACTTGCGATGTGTGGTATTTAGTGATGAGCGCCACTTCGTTATGGTGACTGATAATCATCGCACCCGTGTAAGGTGATTGCCACAATTCCAATCTCGCTATCGAGCGGCACACTTCCCTCACGGCAGGCGTTTTAGTCCGGAGAGCCATAGACTACAATAGCTTATCCTATCTCGTCATGCTACGTGGACAATTGATGGTCCATTGTTGTATATAGATGATATCCCACGCTCCCATATTCTCCCATTCCTGGTCGGGAGTCCAGGTGCGATATTCCAGCAGGATAACACGTGACCATACATAGCATGGGTCACCCAGGACTACCTCCGTTATGTCTAAGCAATACCATATCCTGCCCACTCCCCTGACGTGTGTGGGACCAGTTGAACTAGATGGATGTTTTCGGACTTTCGCCATTGCGATGCAGATATCTGTCATGGAAAAATAAGACTGAGCACGAGAAAAATACTTAAAAAGGACAACTTACTTATGGACGAGAAAATAAATATGTAAACAACAACGGAAAATTCCAAGCGGGAATATAGTCGAAAAACAGGACAGGAACTAGCTACAAATAAAATATATATGTCCACACGGCAAACAGATAACACATAGAAATAACAAAGGCTTGAAACCTGCTTGAAAAATAGGACACTGACAAAATATGTAGGAACAAAATGAGACAACACAACAAAGAAACGCACTCAAATACAGCAATGTTTACAACAAAATGCAAGTCAGGTAGGTTGTAGTCATAGATATGTACAAAACCAGAAAATTTCACGAAGGAATAGTGTCAAATAAAAAAGGAGAGCAATCTAAATTCAAAAAACAATATATATATATATGTATCTATACACATATATACACGAAAAACTATAGACGACCAACAGACATCGCACCAAAGACGACACAGGCTAGTTATCTACTACACGAATAAGACAAAAAGACAACACTGGCAAAACAAAGACAACGAAGAAACTCGCACAAACACAGTAGTTTTTCCAGAAATGACAGAATGAAGTTGAAACGTCAGCTGCAGCCGTGCCAGAGATACCGAGATTTGGAACATATCGTCCAATAATTGTGAGTCTGTCTTCCTTAAGAGAACATCCAGCGTTTGTTGGAATCAATTCCCAACCTTGTTGCAGCGTGTATCGCAGTGCGATAGGATGCGATGCACTATTGAAGATGACCGTACGGCATAATACAGATAATTATGTAACTCTCCTGCAACTCTGTTTTTTGTGATCATATGTACTACTTATCTGTATCACTACCTTTACAATGTTTCATTACCACCAGATGCAAACTTCTGTGTGCGCCATTTTTTTTTGTCTGGCAGTGTAATAATGTCGGCGATTGTGTATCCTTCTGTAGCACCACCTTCGTGCTTCACCGCACGAGAGCACTCGGATGACCAGCGACCGTAGTCCATAGTCAACTGTATCTTCAGAACCTTCCCAGTCTGTGCATACAAGACACGTCGTTTCTCAGGAGCTCGGAAGGAGATCGTGAAGGGGGGCAGGGGTGAAACAGGCGGACTGAAATGCCCCTCAAGCCGCCCCCAAGTGTGCGGCCGAATGTCCCTGGACGCCGCCGCAGTTGGCAGTCAGCAAACAGCGCGTGTGGTTCCGGGTCATTAGCCACCCTTCGCCATTTCTCCCTTCCGGAGCTTTTCTCCCTCCACCCCTCCTCTTCAGACACGCTTTGCTCCTTTTTGTCTTGACAACTCGTTGAAGCCGCTAACAGCAGAAAAAACCACGCTGTTATAGAAAAATAAAGTAATAATTTTGCCGAGATAAACTTTTGTTCGGTACAAAAAAAAACAGTTGTTGCGCACGACAAAATAAATATGTAGCGCTACATAGAGAATAATTCCTTTGCTGCTTGTTCATGGATAATTGACTACTCTTGAAATCAACACTAGAGAAATAATCGCTGCCGTATCGTGTACAATTGTACGGACGCAATCATTTGAATATTTGCACTAAAGTGATATAAAGCATGCAGTTCCATGCATTTACGATTTATAAAGTGTGCGAATCAGTATTTATAAAAACAGAATTTATTATATATAAATTAGCTGTTATACACTGAAAAGTAATAATTACGACGTTAATAATATATGTTTAAGTTCCATGTGGGATCAGAGTTTCATTTCATCGACATGTGAGTAAATAATTGGGTTAATGGCAAAGTCAAGGTTACATATAGAGGAAGAAACAAAGTTGGTAGTGATGTAGATCATAACCAGGGATTTATTATGTCCTCAAGAGATCTCAGGAGACTCATACAAAAAAAACTGATTTGTAGGTATAAATTATACATTTTAACTTACAAAACTACAGTATTCTGCCTGTTAAATTATCTCACTATATTTAATCCATTTTTATATTATTTTGGTTCAAACCCACATTTCTATTTCTCTGAGAGTGCCATAAATTAACATTGAACAGGTTAATTGAAATTTACAGGTGTCATGTAGCAATTTTAAAAAAGTTAAAAAAGTGCAATCACCAATAACAGTTTCTGCCTACTTTGTGAGCTAATTTTATGATGGTAATATACGTTCCATTAGCACGATATCTTCCTCTGCACTAAAACGTGTACATTAACTGCATAAAAAATAGATCTACAGTAACGACTCACACTGGCAAAATATTGCCTCAAAAAGTTAGCGTAAAAATATAATGTAGAATTGCTGTTTCTCAGTATTTATAAACTCGCTTCCGAAAACTTGCAAATTTTTATTATAATTTTTTTCGTGTTAATTTTTGTATCACACCCTCTTTTGGAACCCCATTTGAAGCTGTGAAATAATGCATCACATATTCAAGCGACCGTGACAATTCAAAATAATATTATATTTACAGTTATATAGGTGCTTTTGAAAACTCAGCAAAGATCCTTCCTTCACTGAATTTTATACTCTTGTCACATGCTGTGAGCCATTTGAACTGGAACCAGTCAAGTAAGGTTGCGAAAATGTGAGAAAATAATTACGTTACTTCTAAGCTAACTCTTGTTCCCACGTGCATGAAACACGTTGCCAGTTTCAGTCAAAATCAACTAAGAAAAGGTCACGTTTAGTAAGGCGCACAGGAATGGAATCAATTTTCTTGACTCTTTGGCATTATTCTTATAAATATTTCAGTAAGTACTTAAGTTTGAAATTTACGCAATTGTGGGGAAAGTTTCACCAAAGTTTCATTTAAGAATAGTAATTGAACTTTTATGAACTTTCATGTTTCGAGAAGAGCATTCTACAGAAGATATTTTCATTCTACGAAATTTTACGCTAAAATACTGTTATGCGGTTACACTCATTTGCAATTATTTATTTACTCTGAACGAATCGCGTGAATACCTACAACAAAGTTGGTTATACAGAATCGTAATAGAATGGCATGTGTCCCATTTGGGTTTGATGCATTTTGCTTGCGCAGGCGTCTCACTTGGGAGCATATAGTGTGAATTCCATAAGTGTTCCACCTGTACTGTGCATGGCAGTGCTGAACATAATCAGCTGCCGAACGATAAATGTTGGGTATCAAATAATGGGACTGAGGGCATTACAAAGGAAAGACATTTATTTATTAGTACACACTTAACAATTCGAGAAAAAAATATGTACAATGTCAAGTATATTAACATATACAAAAAAAGGACACACATTTGTTTGTGACAAAAGTGTTAGTACATGTGACGAAAAAGAACAGAAGACATGGTTTCTTTACTGTTTAATACTTTGTTGGATTTCGTTTCTCTTGAAATACAGCTTGAAGGCGGTGCGGTATTAATTCTTAGAGATTCCTCGACACTCTTTTAAATATAGAATCCCACTCTTTCTGAAGTGCCGTCAACATGGTAGGTTGCCTTGTTCGTAATTCGCCTTTTTGTTATCCTGTTCTCAAATAAACGCCTCATAAGTGTTGTACTGGAATAATATCCGGGGGTTGGGGAGGGGTATGAAGCTGCTTCAGGAAATTACACTACAACCACAGCCTAGTATTATGGGCAGTGTGCTTGAGATCGTCGTCTTGCTGGAACATGAAATCGTGGAGATTCATTTGTTCGGCACTAGCAGCTAGATTTGATTTCAAAATGTCAATATACATTTGTGATCCGGTACACAGACTATAACATGAAGCTTTCATACCTCGGCAGGTCTCATGCGTCCCCACACTAACACATTTCAATCTCCGTGTTTGACTGTGTGCCCCACGTTCTTAGACTGTCGCTCCGAATTCTTTATCCGCCATATCGTACATGGACCATCCTACCCAAACATATTAAATTTATTTTCATCGGAGAAAATAATTATATTCGAAAAAGTGGGTCCTTTATCGACGCGTTGTTTTGCGAAAGTAAGGTGTTTCTTCCGATCCACCACTTCGGAAACGAAAAACTTCTCGTGTGGGCAGCTCTGTCACAATATTTCGGTCACTTAATTTGGGATCGTATTTAATTTTTACGCACCACTTTACGCTTATCTCTATCAGTCAGCTTGCCTGGACGTCAACTTCTTGGCATGCTTAGCGCAGAGTTCGTTTCACAATGCCGGCCTATTATGGATTGGACTGTCGAACGAGGTCTCCCGATATGTGCTGAGATCTCCCTCGTAGATTTGCACTGGTTGTGAATTCTAAAACCGAGTTTGCGTTCCGCTTCACCCGTTTCATTCCCCTTCGGCCCATATTGACGCCACTTGTTGGTCGCTGATACGCACACACAGCTACAGTCGACCTCTGACTTAACTACAGCTGGTCGGGTTAGCTCTCATCGAACCACAACAGCGCTAGCGTCACTGTTACGGAACGTGTTCATGCCCGTACGAACACTTTTCACGCATATACGAACACTTTTCACGCATATACGAACACTTTTTACGCATATACGAACACTTTTCACGCATATACGAACACTTTTTACGCATATACGAACACTTTTCACGCATATACGGATACTATTTACGCATCAGATTGTTGATGACTTCTGCGTCTTTGATTTGTGTGCATTATGATGATGTAAATATGGTATAAATAAATAAATTGAAATTGCAATGATGTTTGCCCTGTTAATCTAACACTAACCGCTATTATTCGGCAACTGATTAGGTTCAGCACTGGTATGCACAGCACAGGTGTACGCGTATTTATGGGACTGACTGTATGTATGTCCCTCCATCATTCATATCTGCAAGACAATTAATAAGGAATAAGTAGCAGTGTGAACAGTGCTTGCCATAGAGCGGAGTTCGGTGAACAGGCAGTGTGCCCCAATGGAGCATTCCACAAGCCTTTGCACAGATTGATGAGTTTGAGAGAGGCCTCATCACCGGCCTTCGAGAAGCAGTTGGACGTTTCAGCGCATTGCTAACCACTTGAACCATTCTGCATACACTGTGAGTCAGTGCTGGACGCATTGGGAACCGGAGGGCACACACATACATCGGGAATGCTCTGGTATACATCGGCAGACCACCACTAGCGAGGATCTTTTCTTCGTGCGACAGGCTGTAGGCACTCCACGGGCGTCACTGCGTACCATCCAGGAACATGTCACTGTAGCTGGGGATACGTCTGTGTCCACCAGTACCATATCCAGCGGGATCTGTCGTTACGGCGTCCCTTACGACGTCTGCCATATTGCGACATTAGCATTGCCGATCACGTTTCACCTTCTACTGCAAATAGGCAGCATAGTAGCTTACAGATTGGCAACGGGTGGTGTTCAGCGACAATTCCTTGTTTTGTCTGGATACAGACGAGCGCCATATTCGAGTCTGCTGTGGTGACGTCCTGGCCAGCGCCATGATCCACGCTACTTTGTAGAGCCGTACATCGTCCCAACGAGAGATGTCGCGGTGTGGGGTGACATTTGCCACGATTCCCGCACCCCACTGGTGGTGGAGATTGATGGATCCATGACGGCGCGGCGATACGTCATTAAAATTATGTGACAATGTGCGCTCCCCTTCTTAGTGCAACTTTACAACCCTGTTTTCAGAATGATAATACCCGTTCGACCTCGCACAGTACGGTTATCTCTGGTGGGCCTTCATTATGACAACATGATTCCTTGGCCAGCAAGGTCCCCAGATCTCTCGCTTATCGAGGATTTTCGGGGACCAGACGGGACGACCACTTCGGCTAGTGTCAATTACGGTGGATTTGGAGAGTCAGTTGCACCAACTGTGGTAGGATGTTCACCAGAAGAACAGCCGAAGTCTGGTATGCCTCCATTCCCGACCGTATCGCCGCCCGTCTCTGTGCTACGGGTGGTGCAACATTATACTATTTACATCCTGCAATTGTTAGTCACCTGCAGTTGTTAGTCACCTGCAATACATGCTTCGTGTAGTACAATATTTTATGTTTTCTGTATACATACTAGCATATCATCTGCATGTACTCGCTTACCTGCTCCTGCGATGGTACCTTCAGGATGATAATTTTTCAACGAATGAGTGGATATACTGAGTGGAAAACAAAACACTTTTTAACTAAACATTTTTTGTTCCACGGCAAATACACTGTGAGTGAGAGTTCTCGTCACATTTGTTGTTTTTCTTTCTGTCTGTAATACTTCAGGTTTCCCTGTTATGGGGCGTAATAAAACTTTAATCTTCCATACTTGTATAGGCAATTCACGGTAAAGAGAGCACTTTTTAAGGTCCTCGCAACATTCATTAATCACAAATAAATATGGTTTATTGCAGCCTCAGACAATAACAGGTTACGCTTGCAGCTTCCTGGACCACCATTCCACTACTTCTTTCCCCTACACGTATCATTTCAACTTGTGCCCCTGAGTTAATTCTTTTACAGAAATATATGAGTTTATCTCCAAAATATCTCGTAGCACTGTATTATCTGATGTCAACTTCCGTGCACAACCCGTGTTTGAGTTATGTTGTGGACTGAGAGACAGTTAGTATGATCAGGTGATCACTGCCAGCGTCGCAAGGTGCCTGGTGGGGATAATATCCTTGGCTCCGTCCTGGCTAAGAGTGGTGCTGTGGAGAATCACTACCTCACTCCCTTGTGGGAAGGTGAGGATAATATCCTCGGCTTCTGGTCTGTGGGGTGAATAATTGGAGGCAACACCAGTGAACAGTACCATCACTTTCGGGTGTTCGGTGAAGTGAATACACTCGTCTCCGGGACTGATGAAGACAGATGCTGCGAGCGCACTTGCGTGGGCATGTTAAGGACACTGATGGAAAATTAGAGACATTTCATTGCAGTCGCCTCTCAGTTAGGTCAAGTAAAATTCTTTTTAAACTATTTTATATGATTAGCTTTGTACTGTTTTATGGTATAATCGTGATTGTTGTATGATTTTGTATAATTTAAAGAATTTTAAGTAACATTCTTGAAAATTGATTTTGTACCTACAATTATAGTTGAAACCGTAAATGTTTATTTATTTTTTCTTTTAAAGTAGCACTCTACCAATCTTGAAATGCAAAATTATTGGTAATTTTTTTTTTACTTTTTGTTATAAATGATTTGGAATAGTAGTTTCCCATCCCTTCCNTATTTTTAAACTATTTTATATGATGAGCTTTGTACTGTTTTATGGTATAATCGTGATTGTTGTATGCTTTTGTATAATTTAAAGAATTTTAAGTAACATTCATGAAAATTGATTTTGTACTTACAATTATAGTTGAAACCGTAAATGTTTATTTTTTTTCTTTTAAAGTAGCACTCTACCAATCTTTAAATGCAAAATTATTGGTAATTTTTTTTTTACTTTTTGTTATAAATGATTTGGAATAGTAGTTTCCCATCCCTTCCTCATCCTGTTGCTCTTAAGGGTAGGAGTGGCAGAGGTTGAGGTGGCGAGTTGTGGATGGGATCGGAAGTGTAACGCCGCCACAGCACCAAGCAAAAATATACTCTTTTCTCTTCATTTAGTGAAAGATTACATGTAGGTGGGTGTAAATTAAGTATTACCAAAGTGGACGTAACATCATCACATAATTTTTTATCCGTCTCCAATGACATCGATGCCAACGGAACGTTAAGCGTTGCCTATCTAGCTTCCTACCTACTCATTATTTAGCAACTGCGCCGCCTTGTTTGCTCGGTTCTCGCCACCACTTTCACGTATCTGGTAGTTTCTCGGCAGAAGAGAATTGCACTAATTGCGATTAAAAATTGCCGCACCCGTAATTAATCGTCCGCAAGAGGCTAAGTAGAAGTAAATATTTGCGATGCTTGTAAACTTGATGTCGCCACTCGTATTAGTTATAATATTTGCTTGTTCTACAATTTTTAGACATAATAATAGTTACTAGATATTTTGTGCTCATTACTACTTTCAACTGCATAGAAAATAACCGTTATATATTACGTGCATTAAAAGAAAACATTGAAGTAGCCCAAGTTATAAACCATCGTTTAATTTTAATTTGAATGTTGTATGATCATCATAGAGTTCTCCTTATCTCAATCGCACGCGTTTATTAAAATGACGAACTTCTCGAGGGAGAACACACCGCCGATCCTGAAAACAAGAAATTACAAGACAATATTCACGCTAACAAGGAGCTATGTACACATCTATTACGGAGCCGCTGTGGCTGATCGGTTAGCGTGCTTGCTTCTCACCAAGGCGAACCGGGCTCGATTCCCGGCTGGATCACCCCGGATTCTCGCAAGTGGGGAGCATGCCGGACGATGCCAATGGTCAGTGGGTTTTTCACGGGAATCTCTCGTTTCCTCCGCCCTTTCATTCTGGCGTTCCTCAATATTCACCTCGCTTCACCCTCATCGGCTGTCAAGATCTCAATGTTAAAAGCTGCCCAAACATCTCCACTTCACTACACATCTGTCTAGCAAACCAAACAAGGACTCCCATATTAAAGTATCGCACATACATTCAGAGAAGGCAAACATTTGCGGTAATGCTATCTAATTTAATTATGTTACGTATATATTTAAGTATTTTGCTTTTTATACTACACCTTTTCGTAAGTGTATAGTGATNCACACCGCCGATCCTGAAAACAAGAAATTACAAGACAATATTCACGCTAACAAGAAGCTATGTTCACATCTATTACGGAGCCGCTGTGGCTGATCGGTTAGCGTGCTTGCCTCCCACCAAGGCGAACCGGGCTCGATTCCCGGCTGGATCACCCCGGATTCTCGCAAGTGGGGAGCATGCCGGACGATGCCAATGGTCAGTGGGTTTTTCACGGGAATCTCTCGTTTCCTCCGCCCTTTCATTCTGGCGTTCCTTAATATTCACCTCGCTTCACCCTCATCGGCTGTCAAGATCTCAATGTTAAAAGCTGCCCAAACATCTCCACTTCACTACACATCTGTCTAGCAAACCAAACAAGGACTCCCATATTAAAGTATCGCACATACATTGAGAGAAGGCAAACATTTGCGGTAATGCTATCTAATTTAATTATGTTACGTATATATTTAAGTATTTTGCTTTTTATACTACACCTTTTCGTAAGTGTATAGTGATATTAATTCACTCTTTGGCTAAACCTATCCAGACCTCGCAAAAGCATCACATTCCATCCTCAAGGGCGCGGTTTCAATTCGTTGGTGACCTACGAGTGCCTGTAACGTTTATGAGGTAAGCATTTGTTAGTTTTTTCCTAAGAATTCCTGACGGCAACCTATGCGTTCCTTCCGGGATAAAACACGGGCATTAAAGAAATCAGAATCTTTTATAAAAAAAAATTATAACCCATTGTCATTATTAAGTGATATCAGCCGGTGGTTCAATTATAAAAAGTATTTATCTTCTACGCGTTATATTCTCAAATTGTTTTATTCATCGCAGTAGTCCTCGTAAGATGTACTTTATTAAGAAAATTGGAAACAATACTCTCTTCCTCGAAAATAACTAAACAATTAATAATTATATTTACCAAAAATAAAATATAAAATTGCATGGTTTCATACTTTGCATGTTGGGCTAGACGGGCCAAACAAACTCTCTCAGGCAATAAATTATTACAGTAAGTACCGTGTCAAACTTCCACCACTATAAAGCCATAGGAGAATACGGTACAATATTTTAAAAAATCGTTTATGGCTGTAGTGCTTCGTTGGAAGATTTGTAGGCAAGATGGGCTTGAAAATTATGTATGATCGTTGAACTTTCTTCATTGTTTGAATTAGGTATCAGCATTTTTTAACTGCTTGTACGTAATTTACTAAGATCCCAAGACCAATTTACGATATATAGCCAATGGTAAAAAAAAATCAAATGCTGTGGTATACGTATGATATTAAAGATTAAGATGTTCTCTGACTATTTCGCGAAAATTAACTGGCTATAGCTATCCTACACAAACCCAAAGCTTCGGTGTACATGCGATAGTTCTAGCACATTTGTCGAGCATTCTCGTACGTTACCGATAATATTGTACGGTTGACACGGATGACCTTAGGAGGCGAGGTGGACGCGACAGGCCACCGCTCCGTAGGTCCGCTAATTACGAGCCGACAAGCGCATGCGCTAGGTATTTCCNAAATATAGCCAATTGCAAAAAAAAAATCAAATGCTGCAGTTTTCGTATGATATTAAAGATTAAGATGTTCTCTAACTTTTTCGGGAAAATTAACTGGCTATAGCTATCCTACACAAACCCAAAGCTTCGGTGTACATGCGATAGTTCTAGCACATTTGTNGGAAAATTAACTGGCTATAGCTATCCTACACAAACCCAAAGCTTCGGTGTACATGCGATAGTTCTAGCACATTTGTCGAGCATTCTCGTACGTTACCGATAATATTGTACGGTTGACACGGATGACCTTAGGAGGCGAGGTGGACGCGACAGGCCACCGCTCCGTAGGTCCGCTAATTACGAGCCGACAAGCGCATGCGCTAGGTATTTCCCACCCGCTTCCCCCTCCACGACCCTTCCACACACAACCCTATCTATCCCTTGCCGATTCGAGCGGGCGAATTACGCCCGACACGTTTGGGGACGGCCAGCGCGCCTGCGAGGGTCGTAAATTAAAAGGACGCGGGCAGGTAGGCTAGGTGCGCCGGCGACCAGTAGGGGTTGGAAGCGCGGTGGCAACCCCCTGCCGAACCTTCGGCTCGCGCAAATAAGTGGGAGGGGGGGGGTTGCACATATTTCCTAATAACTCGCGCAACGCGTGGACGCCTGCCGCTGCAGTGGCTTGCGGCCAAATGCCCGGGTTGATCCGGGCGAACAACACAGGCGAGAGTGCGAAAAAAAATCCTGCAGGCAAGAGATGCCACCGCCATACATTTTAACAGTAATATGTAGTTTTCGCCTGCTGTTGTATTATCTAGGATAAATGAAGCACCTTAAGGTTAAATCAGGCGAAATTTTTTTGGGGGAACATAAAATTAATTTCGTATGTTGGTGATTATATATAAAGGAATTTCATTTATTCGTAATAAATAGAGAGTTTAGTGGCCACTGCAGTTTAATTCCTTCTTTACAATTAAATATATGTACCGTTACGAATTTCTACAAAGTATTTTTCAGCGAACACAATATTATCGAATGTAGTTATGTTCTGTTTTCGCAAACTGCATTTTTGCACTGTTTCTAAAAAGTATTTCTGACACGAAGTACACTTTAATTTATACGTCTAATATGTGATTTCGTAACAATTTATCGATCATTCAAGTTGATAAACAAATATACTCTTATTAAATAGGGGCGACAACACCGCAAAAATGTGCTGAATGATAAACTTATTTTTTTTGTTGGTATTCTAGACCACTATTGTGAATATTAAATTATGATTCATGGGTAAGCATTTTTCTCTTCTCGAAACTGACAAGCAAAAGAAAGAAAGTTCTCGTTATCACGACTATTGTTTTTAAACGTAACAGTTGAGGTATGCTACACTAAATAGCGTTGGGTCCCACATCCGGGCGCAAAATTAACTTGACGCTATACCGCCACTGTGGAAGACAGTGTGGCTTATAGTGTCGTTGTTAATGCCCCCAGGAACAGACTATATGATACCTGAAGTTTAAGGGGTTTGCAATAATGTAGTCTTTTACTGTTTCANCATTTACTGTTTAATTTTGAAGGACGAATATATTGTCTGGAGTTTACACAAGGACTACATACATCAGCACTTCCGAGGTGTGGTACTTAATTTGGCTACTCGTATTAACTGGGCGACTTCGTTGTTGAGTGGGGCTTCTCTGGACGCCGATTTTTATACTTAACTCAGCGGTGAGTGTTGGTTGGCTGTCATCTGGGGATGAGCTCCGGCGAAGTGGTAGGCCTTGGAAGCAGGCCCGCAGGTGCTACCGTCTCCCTGGACTGTGGTTCGGACTCGTGCTCATGTCTTCTCGCGATTCCTTGACGCAACCCTTCCCTCGGTGCGGTTATAATGAACTGTATTACCGTACCTACTGACGTACTGCTGTACTGAGGTACTGTTGTGGCCAGGAGTCCGATCTCCCGGCCTCTGGACTGACTGACTGACTCTCTGTGCGGTACTAATCAACGGACCCCTCTCTGCGNGTCGCTCTAATATTCTTAAACCGTCACACATTACAGTTGTAAAGCAGACTTAATAAGTGTGTTAAGCAGTGAAATTTGTTTTTCAGAAGAGAAAGCATTATAATTAATTTTACAATAGTATATTGAGCAGATTGTTAAAAAAAATAACTATTGATATTTCAAAATGAAATTATTGATCATTATCAATACATGCAATAGCATTAAAATAAACCCATGTATATTTTCTTAAATCAGCACTAGTTAACAAAATACATATTGAGATATTAATTAGTGGAAATAAACTAACTGGGCCTCACTTTGTATTCAATTTCATTAAAACAATAAACTAATTTGTGCTGTCAGGATTCATCCTTCCACGCGGAACAAATCTTTAAATATGTTAACGGCAAGTGTTAGTTGTAAGGAAACTTACTTAGTTTTTTCCAAACCTATATCACTGTCACGTATATCTCCAAAAACTTTATTTTAAAATTCATAAAAAATTTATATTAAAATGTATTTGTAAAAATTTATTATTACAATATTACAAATAATTTAATTATTATTCGAAAAATTTATTATTAAAATGTATTAAAGATTTGTTATTTAAAATATATTCAAAATACTTACATTTACAGAGGTCCACCCAGCACAATGTCCAGCAAACGTCTGACCCTCCTTCAATCAATAACATTGTATTAACATTCCCCTACCCTATCACTGTTTCTCATTGGTTAATTAGTCGGCAGGCCTCCATCCCCTCAACAAACATATTTCGTCGAATGAAGCCATCTTAGTTTTATTTCTTATGTTGTTTGTTTATTCATAGCTGAAGGCTGCCATCTTGGATTTCATATGTTTACTTTAACATCACCTAGGTGGCGATAGTGTATTAAATATTGATTTACCCAATTAGGCGAGCTGGCGATTTAACCACCATATGGCAACCATATTGTTTTANATAGTGTATTAAATATTGATTTACCCAATTAGGCGAGCTGGCGATTTAACCACCATATGGCAACCATATTGTTTTATGTTTTTATAATGTTGTGGTTGTGCTGTTGGTGACCTCAATAGTGCATTGGATTTTCAATCTCTCGGTAGAAATAATTTCTCGATTATGCAGGCTACTATCGGCCTGTAGCGAATGCTGACAGTGACCATTCTGGCAAAGTATGTAAATTGTCATATCTATCTTTTCTCTGTTTTTTCAACCTTAATAGTTAATTTAAAAATTTTTAATAAAAAGTTAAGATTTTTAATAAATAAAACCCATTTTTTAAAAAACCAATTATTTTTGGTAATGTACAAAATCAGAAAACACATATACACATGTATATTCATTGCAATCTTCTGTGTACACCACTTGATATCCACATCGTGGACCCAGGAATTGTAACAGGGTGGGAAACCCCACCACTTGACATGCGACCATCCGTTATGCTGTTGCAGCACCTTCTCGAACCTTGAAACTGACGATGTTCGAATACGAACAAACAGTAAAGTGGGTGAACAATAATACCTATATATTCTCAGCTGCACTTCTGACAGTATTTTGACGGTCTTGTCTCAGCAATAGTACTATACAAGCCGGTCGTGAAGTATCAGGCAGAATGTGTATGTGTTTGCGGGTTTATTTCCATGTGTTGTGAATTCGATCCTGCAGTCTATTACATTAGAGGTAATATGCTCGTCCTGTTTACTCACATAGAATACCATAAGCGTGGGTAATCTCTTGAAAGTATCAGGGCTCCGTATCGTCGATTGAGGGTGTCCATAGTATTCATTTTGTAATTGAGCATACATTTTATTTACCAGCAGCTACTGCCCATTTTCAAAATTCAGGTTTATGTCAACATATGGATAGCTTTTGCTATTCAAAAGTATTTTCACATTTTCTATTTGACATGTGTCGAATTATGAATGNTGTCAACATATGGATAGCTTTTGCTATTCAAAAGTATTTTCACATTTTCTATTTGACATGTGTCGAATTATGAATGTCTTACTCTCACATTGTGCTGTCTTCGGGTCTGTAGTTCAACGATGATGTACCTCGGTTTCTCAGAAGCAAAGCTGGATTTCAGCATCCAGTTGATGCGCTGGATTACTGGTAATCTGGGGTTTGTCTGCAGACTCCACGATCTGAAAGCCACATCGGTGGTTTTGCCACCTACCACATTCTCTAGCATCTTGATACATTAAGCAGTGCNTGTCAACATATGGATAGCTTTTGCTATTCAAAAGTATTTTCACATTTTCTATTTGACATGTGTCGAATTATGAATGGCTTACTCTCACATTGTGCTGTCTTCGGGTCTGTAGTCCAACGATGATGTACCTCGGTTTCTCAAAAGCAAAGCTGGATTTCAGCATCCAGTTGATGCGCTGGATTACTGGTAATCTGGGGTTTGTCTGCAGATNCTGGATTTCAGCATCCAGTTGATGCGCTGGATTACTGGTAATCTGGGGTTTGTCTGCAGACTCCACGATCTGAAAGCCACATCGGTGGTTTTGCCACCTACCACATTCTCTAGCATCTTGATACATTAAGCAGTGCTCAACGGCACATGAGGCAGCATCCATTCGATAGACAGTAGTTTCAGTTCCACTGTCTCCAGGTTTTCTCCCATACCCACGATGGCGTCCCCGTGTGTATAGACTAGGAGAAGTACCAGTTCCTGCTTTGATTTGAAGATAATTCGTTTGTAGTCTTCGGCAAATTCCAATAGCATGGAGAGTGGGATGCACACTTCGATATTTCCTCCAGGGTATGTAGGAACACTGTAGTCATGTTCGATTCCCAGCCTGTCATCTTGACCAGAGACAGCTAATTTGGTGTGAGCGAAAGGTAATTTTTTATATGTGAGGTTATCTCCACATCTCACGACAGGTCCACCTCAACACCATTGAGAAAATACGTGATGCGATAGATCAGGTGAACAATTCCAAGCTTGTTATTATCGTCGATGCTGGGTTAAATTCATCTTATTTCAACAGAGTCCCCCTAATTCACAGAAAAGACTGGCAAGGAAGAGTGCAGATTTGTTGGTTTTGGACTGCTATCAGAACTTCCGATGGTGTTGTGTATGGTCCGATCAGGAATGGCTATTATGCATGAGATTCCACCTTCTTTAATCTATATTCAAATATGACCAGTTCGTAGATGTTAAGGTAATCTTTGATGACGATTGTCTTTGAAGCTCAGACTGCAGAGGAAAATCTCACGCTCACGTTTAACTCCTTGTAAACCTGTGGCATATTGAGTGCAGGTTTTGCACGACACTTTGTTTTATTACTTCTGGTCACCGTAAATATTATTAGCATCTTCTCAAAAGTGGAAGTAGGGTAATTTCTTTGTTTTAAATGTTAACCAACTCTCCCTGCTGGTCGACGACTATTACGACCACATCGTGTGCTCTCTTCACGACCACTAGACCAATGGTGGCTTGTGGTGCTACTGCCAGTTTAAAACCGGGAGTGACTACAGGCAAAAATTTGTGAAGCTTATTGCTCTGCCTACATTTGTGGTATATGCTGCTGCTCAAATTGCAGTTTATTCGTATAATGTTGACTGGCAAAATGTTTATGGGCTGTGACGGTTCGCATATTTTGCCATCTTCGTATATGTGTGGCTTTAACCCAAGAATCTGCACGATAGTATCTGGTGTCGTAAATGTGATATCTCTCACTGCATCTGATAACACGAATCAGAGTATTGAGATTCCCGTGTAGCTCGAGTTCTGTGTAGGGGGACAGCGAATCTCTAATGAACCTTGCAGTGTAGTCTATTTCATAAGAGCCTATGGAAAGCGACATCTCATGGAAACATTAACACTTTTTACAAGGTACAGCTTGCAGTTTTTTCCATCAATGTTTGGTATCGCATTGTAGGTTTGAAAATCTACAAGTCCTATACACCATTCTCCTACAGATCAAGTGGCAGAAAGTGTACAGAACGCAGCTCGGAGTAAGCTGTCAAGTTAAGCATTTTTGACTGACTGATGTTTTCCTGTCGATATATATTTTATACAATTACTTGTACAAACGAACCATGAAGCGAAGACACAAATTGTCACAGTTCCACATGTTGGGCATCTGCTCCATCGTGTAGTTGTATGTCAGCTTCTTTCCTTTCAGGTACAGTCGCAGTTTCGATGGAGGATGCAAATTCCCAAAACTATCATAATAGTCCAAATATTTGCCCCATTTTACATAAGCTACCCATTGTGCACCGGGCCTGGCGGCTCAGTCCAGATTATTTATGGTACATTCATCTCTCTTGGGTTTAAGGAGCAAAGCATCTCTCATAAACACTCCCCTGAAATGTGGTATTTCCTATTTACACACAAA
The DNA here is from genome assembly GCA_002778355.1 of Clitarchus hookeri. Classification (NCBI taxonomy): domain Eukaryota; kingdom Metazoa; phylum Arthropoda; class Insecta; order Phasmatodea; family Phasmatidae; genus Clitarchus; species Clitarchus hookeri. The sequence continues at coordinate 13,489 of NQII01006984.1, read as the reverse complement.
CATGTCCAAATCCAAATCAAAATTCGTGAGCAATCGTTTCGGTAAGGATTTCTTTCACGTCTCTTCCTGCTGTGTCACTTTTGTATACTTCCATTTTCTAGGTAGAGGATTTTGCCGTTTTTTACCCATAGCTATAGCTTTCATATTTGCATTTTTTCTTTGGGCCTCGGACAACTACTTCCATTCGTTCAATGCTGTGTACAGCTATTACGATAACACTCATTGCTACGATTATGCCCCCAAAGGCCTCAAGTGCAATGGAAGAAAATCCGCCAGTAGATGTTTTCTTGTACTTCCTTGCTTTTATTCTCTTTGTCACACCTTTTTGTTTAACTTGTGCCTTTCACTTGTTCTTTGCACTAGTTCCCATATTAACCTGTGCCTTGCTCTTGCTCTTATGATCCATTCCCATCTTCACCTTCGCTTTCATCGGGTTGAAATTGTCCTACACAGCTATTTTTTCACTGAGTCTGGTGTCCAGTGCGCGACCTACCTGGGATCTACTCCTGCCGTCGACTGCATGTTACAGCACTTCTAACTCTGAGTTATCTATTTGAACTCGCAAAATACGCAGGGCGATACAATTCTGAACTATTTAAGCACCTCCAGTACCATACATCGGACCCAGTACATTACACATTCACTTTCATACATTGTTAGTCACCAATTTACATTGTTACATTACAAAATGACCCTCAAAATTATTTTAATTGTTCTTCTGTGCTTCGGTCTCCTATTAAGTCGGAGCACCTTCTTGAGGTATAAAAACAACCAGGTGGCAGATGGCCTGTATAGATTGCCCAGCTGGCAATTTTTATGTTTTGGTGACAGGAATTAATTTTACGTTACGTACGACTACATATGTCGTCAAGTAATAAACACTCTTAAATCTAGTCTAGTAACTGTGTTCTAGAGTTATTTCTAATGTCTGGTACTCTGGAACTTTTTAACAAATGTCTGGCGATCATACACAAAGCACACTGACACATGTTACGTTTTAACTTTACGACGACACACAGGTCGTAGAAGAACAAAAAATATAACCTCTTTACTGTCTTTTGGCTGTTGCCCGCGGCGTTTGCCGTTAGGCGAAAGGTAAACATAAACTCTCTCTCGGTAAATAAAACATAGAACATGGAACTTAAATAAAAGTACACTCAGGCATACCTGAGTGTTGCGTCTAAGTCTTTTGGCTGACGGCCTGAATACACTGTTCAACTATAAACAGTTCTTGTCGCACTTAAATTGCGGCGCACTTAGGTTGTTAGGCAGGTCGTATAACCTGACCTAGTTTTCGCAACGAGGGTGGCATGGGTACACTTACCCGAAAGAGTCTGTGTCTGGCTGCGGGGCGATGTCTTCTTGCACCTGCACTGGAACCTGGATGCGTCTCGGCCTCCGTGGTGGTGATGAGGGGATGACGGGCCACCCCACTTCCTCTCGTTCTGTGGACTTACTGGACTGCTGCGTTGCAGGCATGTTCTTCGGTTCGTGACTGCGGATTCTCGGCTTCGTTACTTGGTTGGTGCACTTCGCTTCTCGGCTACTGTCTATTCTGCGTCCACTCATCTTCCTGCCCGCCCTTGTTCATCGTGTCTTCGCTGTCACCTGTTCTACATCCACGCATTTTCCCGTGAGTCTTCGCTCTCGCTCGTTTGTCTGGCCTTCGCCCGCTTGTACTTTGCTGGACGGTAATCGCGTCTCTGGTGCGCTGCCTCTTGAGCGCGGCGACATTTCTTATCGGCTAACGCACTTCACACCTCTTTATCGCTCCAGGCGGCGCTGTGGCTCGGCCGTATTATCTTTCGGCTCGGTATTTCTTATCACGTCTCTGACTTGCTGCTGCGTTATCTCTTTACCTCGGCGTGTATTAAAGGAGATAACGCGCGCGCTCGGGGCTGTGCATATTAAAGTAGACAACACAAAGGGCTGTGTTACTTCCNCGGTATTTCTTATCACGTCTCTGACTTGCTGCTGCGTTATCTCTTTACCTCGGCGTGTATTAAAGGAGATAACGCGCACGCTCGGGGCTGTGCGTATTAAAGTAGACAACACAAAGGGCTGTGTTACTTCCCGATTTTTATTACTGTTGTCGGTTATCTTCTTGACCTGGGTCACTGCCCCCGTGACCTAGTGACCCACTGCGCTTCAGTGGCCTCGCTATTCACGTCTCTGGGCATTTGAGGCCCGATAAGCACGTCTCACCGGTGCTTTGCGTACTTTCCTGGCCGCGCGGTTTTTCACCCGTCCGCCTGCCTAATTCTCCCGTCATTTACAGTCACCCTCCTTCAGGGTACTCATGACCTAACTTGACTATGGGTAGGCGCGGAATTGCATCCTAGTCCGCCCACCCCACATCATTTCCCACTGCCTAGTGGAAATGACCACGCATCTTCCCCTCCATTACCGCTCCTCGCTCGCTAATTCGCTACTGTCTATTCGCTAGACTCGCTCGCTCGTCCTCGTACGCCTGTTGCTCGTCGGCTCTCGAGATATCTCGCCACTTTATTGTCAGCCATTCTGTAATGGGCTGTCATGGCCTACTCCACCGCTCCACGGTAACTGCTTCGGTCTCCCGCCTCGCTTTCTCACTCGAACTCGCTAATCGTCCTCGACTGGTTCTCAACTGGGCGCCAAAGGGGTTTGAGAATCCCCTTAAGTCTTTGGGTTCCTCCTTACTAGCTCAGTACACTTCGGTATGTTCAGTCTTNTGGGCGCCAAAGGGGTTTGAGACTCCCCTTAAGTATTTGGGTTCCTCCTTACTAGCTCAGTACACTTCGGTATGTTCAGCCTGACTAGTTCAGCAATCTTGTACGGGTGAGACCCCTGTTCTCGGGTATACTGGTATAGTCTGGTTCTTTGATACTGTATCTACAGATGTCTTTGTGCCCCACCGTTGGGAAGCAAATTAACTTGATGCTAGGCTGTGTATGTAGGCCCCACAGTTGTGCGCCAATTTAACTTGATGCTATACCGCCACTGTGGAAGACAGTGTGGCTTATAGTGTCATGGTTAATGCCCTCAGGCACAGACTATAATGTGCTTGGAGGTTGAGGGTGTTATAATAATGAAGCCTTTTAGTGTTTCATTTGTTAAGGACGAATATATTGTCTGGAGTTTACACAAGTACTACATACATCAGCCCTTCCGAGGTGTGGTACCTAATTTGACTACTCGTATTCACTGGGC